>CAXHJY010001273.1:152500-185000 GCA_964016885.1 Eledone cirrhosa
AATCAATTATATTGGGAAATAAACTAATTTAGCTTGCTGATATTTGGAAATCCTTTACTATATAGGCTATGAAATTCCGAACTGTTATTAAATATTGAAAAAAAAAAAAAAAAAAAGTTTTAATAAAATGTTATATTTCTCCGAGAGATATAGATGACACGTACTGGAACTTGAATGTTAGCAGGCGCGTGTTCTATCATGAAGCAATAGAGTTTGTTTATAACATTTTTTTTTACAAAGATTTAACTTTATGAATATTATCCACAATAAAATATGAATATAAATATATCTTAGAACAGGATTTATAAAATTCATACACTTTAAGGCATTGTAAAAAAAAAAAAAATACAAATAAAAATATAATACTGTTTGGTTGCTATAATAATAATAATAATAATAATAATAATAATAATAAAAGTACAGTATAAAATCAACAAGTGACATAGACATGCTGATAGAAATAATCAAACAAAAAGTGTCGGCCAAAGCTGCTCGTATAAGGCGCTTTGAAAAACGATCTAGATTCTATAAGGACAATAATATGTTCAAAAACAACCAAAGAAACTTCTACAGAAAAATTGGTAAGTCAACAATAACTGCTAAATCAATACCACCCAAGGAGGAAGTGCAATAATTCTGGGAAAAGATCTGGGCCGAAGAAAAAGTTCATAACATACATGCCCCATGGATAGACAGACAAATGAAAGATAGAGCTCACCTTGAGGAACAAATATGGGAAAATATAACAGTTGAACAGTTGCGCTTGGCTCTAAGAAAAACCAGCAAATGGAAATCCCCAGGAAAAGACAAAATACAAAACTTTTGGATAAATGCCTTCACAGAGTCTCATGAGCTGTTAGCCCAACTTTACAATGAAATAGTTAAGGAGCCAGAAAAGATACCATCATGGCTAGTTAACGGCATTACATTCCTGCTTCCGAAGAATGATGAGACAAACAATCCCAAAAATTACAGACCGATAACTTGCTTGACCACAATGTATAAAATTTTAACATCAGTTCTAACTGAATACACATATGACCACCTGATAACAAATGACCTATTTCCCATTGAGCAGAAAGGGTGTAAACGAGGCTCATATGGCTGTAAGGATCAGCTTCTGGTTAACAAAATGATACTGGAAGATTGTCATAATAGACACAAAAATCTATCGATTGCTTGGATAGATTATATAAAAGCATTCGATAGTTTGCCACACAGTTGGATTGAAACATGTTTAGAGATTTTCAAAATATCCCCCGTTGTCAGGAGGTTTTTGTCATTCAGTATGAAGACATGGAAAACGACACTCCTTTTGAATAGTGAAACAAAATCACTGGAAGCTGGAGAAGTTAATATTAATTGTGGAATTTTTCAGGGTGACTCTTTATCACCGCTTTTATTCTGCATCGCACTTATACCATTAAGTAAAATGCTCAATGAAACAAAACATGGATATAAAGTCTATGACAAAACCATTAATCACTTGTTCTACATGGATGACCTGAAACTATTTGCAAAAAATGATGAACAACTGTGGAGCAGTTCAGTGATGACATTAAAATGGAGTTTGGACTAGACAAATGCGCCAAAGCAACGTTCACCAGAGGAAAGCTGCTGAAGAGTTCAGACATTAATCTTGATCGGGGGAACGTGATAAGAGAACTTGATCAAGAAAAAACTTACAAATATCTAGGTGTTTGTGAAGGAGACGGAATCAAGCACTCGGCAATGAGGGAAAGGATAAGGAAGGAATGTTACCGCAGAGTAAGAGCAATCTTAAGAACGGAATTGAATGCAAGGAATAGGATCGATGCCATAAACACGCTTGCCATACCAGTAGTAACCTACAGTTACAATGTCATCAACTGGTCAAGCACAGAGATCCGTAGGCTCGATACAAAAATTCGAAAACTCTTAACCATGCACAGAATGCATCACCCTAAGGCAGATATAGATAGAATATATCTCCCTAGGAAAGAAGGAGGACGTGGGTTAATCCAGTTAGACATTGCGTTGAAAACTGCAACAATTGGATTATCTACATATCTAAGGGAATCACATGATTGGATGATCAAACTCGTTTTGAAACACGAAAGCATCAAAAGATCATATTCCATTACAAAAGATGCACAAAGATACAGTAATGGACTACAAATTTCAGAAGTCCCATTTACTGCTGAAATGGAAAACACAGAAAAAGCAAAGCAGGTAAAAGTAACTGCAAAGAAAGAACTGCTACAGAAACTGGCTAAGAAATGGCAAGAAAAGCCTCTGTATGGAAAATACCCAGAGCGAGCTAACAATCCTGATGTTGACAAAACTTTAACCCATCAGTGGTTGGCATCCTCTGGACTGAAATCGGAGACTGAAGGACTGATTATATCAGCACAAGATCAGTGTCTGCCAACAAAAAATTACCAAGCCAACATAATAAAAAATGGATGCAGCCCATTATGCCGTGTATGCAAAAAACAACCAGAGACCATTGACCATATAATTTCAATGTGCAGTCCTATAGCTCCAACCGAATACCTAAACAGGCATGACAGAGCTGCACAATACATACATTGGATAATGTGTAAGCATTTTGACCTGCCCCATCAAAAGAATTGGTGGGAGCATCAACCACCTCCCATACTTGAAAAATATCACATCTCAATCTTGTGGAACTTTAGAATCCAAACAGACCGAAAAATAGATGCAAATAGACCTGATATAATATTGAAGGACTTCAAAAAGAGGGTATGCCTGCTAATTGATATGTCTGTTCCAATAGACAAGAATGTATCTATAAAAACATTTGAAAAATTGAGCAAGTATAAGGACCTGGAGATAGAAATTGGAAAAATGTGGAAATTGAGAACTAAAACAATACCAGTGGTTGTAGGTGCTCTGGGAATGATACCTAAGGGGTCTAATGATTACTTATCGCAAATCCCAGGAAACCCGCGTATAGGAGAAATACAAAAGATAGTACTAATGAGAACTGCCCATATACTAAGGAAGATTCTGTCAATATAAGTACATCACAAGTCTAAAAACTAAAGATGCATGTGTGAGTATGTATGTTCTTTCTTGAACATGGCGGACCTTGTTGTCTCTTGAGGTCACTGGTTGTGACTTGGTGATAACTCGTATGAACATAAAGCAAGATAAATGCAACTGTAATAATAATAATAATAAAACAGAAGATGGTGAACAAGAAAGAAAAAAGACAGAAAAATGACAGAAGTAATTTTTTTTGTATAAATTTGTCATCGTGGAAAATATTGGGGAGTTGTTGTGTGGCGTGCATTAATTTATTTGTTTATTTTTAGTGCTTTCTGTTGTTCGTTTCTATGGTAACTGTTACTACAACAACCGTTCTGATGTCGACAGTTTCTGTGACGTTGATGTATGGATGTTATTCCCTACATACATCATGAACTAGCTGCAAAAACTGGCTCTCCGTCGGTTACGACGATGAGTGTTCCAGTTGATATGATCAACGGAACAGCCTGCTCGTGAAATTAACGTGCAGAGGCTGAGTATTCCATAGATATGTGCATCCTTAACGTAGTTCTCAGGGAGATTCAGTGTGGCACAGAATGTGACAAAGCTGGCCCTTCGAATTACAGGTACAACTCCTTTTTTCCAGCTGAGTAAACTGGAGCAACGTGAAATAAATTATCCTGCTGAAGGACATAACGCATCGCTGGGAATCGAACTCATAAGCATAAGATCGCGAGCAGAATATTTTACCCAGTGGTTCCCAAACCGTGCGCCACTGGGCGATGATATGCAAATACTAAGATTTAGTTTTAAGATGTGAAATTCGTATAAAGGTTGATAAGATAGCTATAGAGAAGATAGCAACAGTAAGTAGAGTTATACAAACAGCTATTACAACAATACAGCTATAGAGAAGATAGCAACAGCATCAATATACATAGCAACAGTAAGTAGAGTTATACAAACAGCTATTACAACATTAAATACAGCTATAGAGAAGATAGCAACAGCATCAATATACATAGCAACAGTAAGTAGAGTTATACAAACAGCTATTACAACAATACAGCTATAGAGAAGATAGCAACAGCATCAATATACATAGCAACAGTAAGTAGAGTTATACAAACAGCTATTACAACATTAAATACAGCTATAGAGAAGATAGCAACCGCATCAATATACATAGCAACAGTAAGTAGAGTTATACAAACAGCTATTACAACAATACAGCTATAGAGAAGATAGCAACAGCATCAATATACATAGCAACAGTAAGTAGAGTTATACAAACAGCTATTACAACAATACAGCTATAGAGAAGATAGCAACAGCATCAATATACATAGCAACAGTAAGTAGAGTTATACAAACAGCTATTACAACAATACAGCTATAGAGAAGATAGCAACAGCATCAATATACATAGCAACAGTAAGTAGAGTTATACAAACAGCTATTACAACAATACAGCTATAGAGAAGATGGCAACAGCATCAATATACATAGCAACAGTAAGTAGAGTTATACAAACAGCTATTACAACATTAAATACAGCTATAGAGAAGATGGCAACAGCATCAATATACATAGCAACAGTAAGTAGAGTTATACAAACAGCTATTACAACATTAAATACAGCTATAGAGAAGATAGCAACAGCATCAATATACATAGCAACAGTAAGTAGAGTTATAGAAACAGCTATTACAACATTAAATACAGCTATAGAGAAGATGGCAACAGCATCAATATACATTGCAACAGTAAGTAGAGTTATACAAACAGCTATTACAACATTAAATACAGCTATAGAGAAGATAGCAACAGCATCAATATACATAGCAACAGTAAGTAGAGTTATACAAACAGCTATTACAACATTAAATACAGCTATAGAGAAGATGGAAACAGCATCAATATACATAGCAACAGTAAGTAGAGTTATACAAACAGCTATTACAACATTAAATACAGCTATAGAGAAGATAGCAACAGCATCAATATACATAGCAACAGTAAGTAGAGTTATACAAACAGCTATTACAACAATACAGCTATAGAGAAGATGGCAACAGAACCTATAGCTGTCAAAGTGGCGAACAAGTAAAGTTTAGTAACAAGATGCGAGAATGCTTTTGCGGTCTTGTCCTCGGGGCGCAACCCCTCTACCGCTGCGCCCTAGGCCCAGAGCCCAACCATCCTCCCCATTCTTCTGTGACACTAGATTCCTTGCCATTCTCTCCTTCCCGTTTTTTCTTTTTCTTTTTTTTTTTTTCTTTTTTGTTCTTCTTTATATTTTCTTATGTTACATTCCATTCTTCTCAATTTAAATTTTCTTTTTCTATTAAACTGTATTTACATGATATATTCCATTAATTTATTAATTTCCATCTGTAAACTTTGTTAAGAATGAGAGGTGGTTTGTTTGAATACATTTTCAAATTTATGGTACAAAGTGAGCCAGCATATTTTTACTTTTTCAAAAATGCGCCGTGAGTAAAAAAGGTTTTGCAGAATCGTTGAAGTTCCGTCTCTTTGCGTTTTGTTTTAAAATACCACTGGTCAAATCCTATGGAGGTCAAATTTGCCTTTCATTCTTGCGGCGAGGCAGAGACTTCATAAATAAAGTACCAGTCATGTACTGGGCCGATGTATTAAATCGTTTCCTTTCAGTTTAAAATTGCTGGCCTTGTGCCTAAATTAGAAACCGTTGTTATGAGTTCAAATCCTGTGATGGTCGAATTTGCCTTTCATCTTTGTGGCGGGTGGAATGGGAGTGGCTTGATAAATAAAGTACCAGTCAAGTACTGGGATCGATATAATCAACCGTTTCCCACTAATTCGAACATTACTGGTCTTGTGTCTAAATTATAAATCGCTGTTATAAGTTCAGATCCATGCCGAGGTCAAATTTGCCATTCATTATTCCGGGGGTCGATAAAATAAAGTAAAATAAAGTAAAATATAACAGAATACCAGTTTACTACTGAGGTCCATGTAATCATCTGTTCCCCCTCCTCACCCCCAAATTGTTGGCTTTGTGTCTAAATTAGAAACCACTTGTATTATTGCTAGCTTTGGTCTTTAGGACGGAGGATTGGCAGAATCGGTAGAGCGTCGGACACCATGCTTTGCAGAATAGAGTTCTGGCTCTTTACTTTCCGAGTTCAAATCCCGCCGAGGTTAGCTTTCTCTTTCATCTAAAAGGGGTCGATAAAATAAAGTACCAGTAACACTCTGGGTCGATTTAATCGACTTTCCACTTCACCCCAAAATGGCTGATCTGAATTAGAAACCATTATTATTATCATTGCCTTTCATCCTTACGGGGTCGATAAAATAAAGTACCAGTAATACACTGGGTAATTGCTGGCCTTGTGCCAAAAAGTAGAAACAATTATTATTATCATTAATGCTTCTTAGGGCGGTGGATTGGCAGTATCGGTAGAACGTCGGACACCCTGCTTCTCGGCATAGAGTTACGGCCCTTTACGATCTGAGTTCAAATCCCGCCGAGGTTAGCTTTGCCTTTCATCCTTACGGGGTCGATAAAATAAAGCACCAGTAATGCACTGGGGTAATTGCTGGCCTTGTGCCAAAAAGTAGAAACAATTATTATTGCTTTAGTTCTTTATAGTGTTTTCCAACTCTCGACATACAGAATATTCTCTTTGTAAAATGATTAGATGTAATTGGTAAAATACAGATCAACAAGTCTCACGAGAACATTCGAGAACAACTTAAAATGGCATTCAGATATGAAGAGGTTCTAGACTTTTTGGTTATTTTTTAGTTTTGTTAGTGTTTTCTTTTTATTCTTTTTCGATGAGAAATCGATAATTGAAAAGTGGAAGACTTGAGCTACGCCGTTCATTTCTGGTTCAACTGTATATCCCAGGTAGTTAATACATTCTGTATATATGTGTATACATAGATATATACATACATACACACACACACATATATATATATATATATATATATATTCACACATATATACACATACATATATATATATATATACACACATGCATGTATACATACATATGTACATATACATATACATACATACATATACACATACATATATACATATACACTTACATATATACATATACACATGCATTTATACAAAAAAATAAATATATATATATATATTTATACAACTAATCACACATACAAACACACACGCACACACACACGCACACACACACGCACACACACACACACACATATATATATATATATATATATATATATATACATATATATATACATGTATACATGCATACGAACATAGTTATATACATATATAAATATATGCATACATATATACATACATATACGCACTGGCATATGCGCACATAACCATACACGTTGATACCTATACATAGTCACACATATGATCGCATGGTTTTGATGTATGTATGCGTGTTTGTGTGTGTGTATATATATATATTATATATTATGGAATACTGTTGGCTTTTTGCTACAATATTTTCTATACCTTTCATTTATATATATATATATTATATATATATATAACATATAAATTCACAAAAACGATGAAGTATAGTTTACATATATTTTTTTTTTATTGTTTATCGATTTGTTTCGTGCGTTTCGCCGAGGGTTGGCTCAGGGTCACCGATAGAGGTTATGGACCCGACTCCATTATCGATCTGCTCTTCAATCTGATGATCCGACCATATATATATATATATATATATATATATATGTATAATTTTTATTCTATTATATATATACTAGCCGAATTACTCGCGCCTTGCTACGTTTCACACATTCTTTTTTGTAAGAAAATGATGATTGATTTTAAATCAGTGATATAATTGATGGAGAAAAACTCTGAATTTCAATATTACTCAATGTAAAATGTAATGCATGAAAAATTGGAAAACATTATTTTTTGTAATATATCAAATCAAAATTATATTAAATCTTATTCTTATATTGTTTCTTGTAAATAATTTTTTTTCAAAATATCAATTCAAATCTTTTGTGAATAGGCATCATATCTTGTCATTTACCTATGGTTTAAATAAATCGAAGGGAAAAAGTTTTCAGCGCAGGTTTGTGCCATCCCCCGGGGAACCCTTTGATTAAAATGAAATGTACTTATCCAAGTACCCTGGGTAATGTAGTTCCAGAACATATATGGTTATGGGGGTCTATCTCTAAAACCATAGGAGGAGTTCATGAACAAAGAAACAAAGAAACAGGAACTACAACTTTATATATATAGATGTGTGTTTGTGTGTGTGATTAGTTGACTAATGGACCATTCGGAAATTTGAAAATTTAGTCACCACAATACAGATAACTATAATAATAATTGAAGAAACTGTGTTAAGTATCCCTGGGGATGGAAAAAAAACAACAACATTCCCAGAGACGTCTGCACGGAATCGAACGACGCATATCTCGTAGGTCGGACGTCAGCCTATGTTTCGTCTACGAAATTCCTCACAATAGATTGATGAACCAGAGGCTATGGTAGAAGACCTTGGCCCAAGAGGCCGCACTGTGGGATTGAATCAGGCCTAGGACCAGGAACCACGTGGTTGCTACGTCAACCTTCTAACCAACTAAAAATTAAGAAAGAAAATCAAACACGCTCGCATCACACATAACTCACATACACATTCATATACACACATACACACACACACCACATATACACACATAAAACACGGAAACACACCATACACACATACCACACATACATATACACATATACACATATCGCACATAACATACACAAGCAAACACACAACACATACAAAAAAAAAAAGAGGAGAATCAAAACTAAAACTCGAGTAAGGGATTGTTCACCAACATTATCACGATCTCTGGTAAACTGGACAGACAGACCGATAGACAGACAGACAGACACATAGACATATAGATGGGTGGGTGGGGGTGGGGGGAGATCATGGATAGAGAGATACAGAGATAGATTGGGTAGGTGGGAAGATAGACAGAAAGATAGATGTATAGATAAATAAATAGATGGTTGGCTGGCTGGCTGGATAATATATACATTTCTTTAGTAGCCACAATGGCACAAAAGAAGGGGACAAATACAAATGGGGAGTTTACATACAGGTATATGAAGATAAAACTATTAATAAAATAAATAACAATTGATATCCCCAATAGGGGGGATGCGTTACAAAGAGTTTGTACACACCCCGAAAAAATGTACAACCCTCATCTCCAGGAGCACCAAGAGTGAGTACTCAATTCCTCTCTTCCTCTTTTTCCTCAACCTACAGGCTTATATAGAGAGAAGGCCCAACCACTCGGGCCATCTTTGCCACATTCACCCACCTTTTATAAAATTTGCTGGGGTACAGCACCTCTCTCTCCCTCCTGATTCTTCTTCCAAAATGATATTTGAAAAAACGAATCAGTTGTTCGCCGGAGAGAAAGGTGTCTGACCTCAGCCCTTTTAACCTCGTCCACCATATAACCTCTTTCACCATAGCCATAACACATAGGAAAACAGCTTCTCCCTCGTTTTTGAAGGAGGGTGGCGGTTTGATCATGACAATGGACTCGGTGGTCAACTGGATTGGTCCCACCCGCGACAATAGTCGTTCTACATAGCCCCACAGGTCGGTAACACCCGGGCAGTGTACAAATGCGTGCGCGACGGTTTCCTCGTCGCGCACGCATCTCGGGCAGATCTTTTTCGAAGGGTCCCTACCCGGGCGCCCGTGTCTGTAAAGCTTGTCTCGAACTGGTAGAGCTCCTCGGTAGCATTGCCAGGCCAGGGATTTTTGGAAGTTGTCCATTGGTCCCGGGCGGAAGGTCCTACCGAACAGACTGGCCAGTTCGTCCTCCTCTACGCGTAGAGTTTCTCCGAGCGTGTCGGATAATAGATAAGTACATAGACAGATACAGAAATAGCTAGTGATAGAAATAAATAGATTCAGATAGATAGATGGATATAGAGATAGATATGTTTCTTTATTAGCCACAGGGGCACAAAAGAAGGGGACAAATACAAAGGGGGAAGTTTAGATACAATAAAAACGTGTAAAATACTATCACAAATGTAATTTAAAAATTAATCGATTTTCCCCAATAGGAGGAGACATTACATATGGGTAACACATACCTCCGAAAAAAATGTGCAACCCTCATCTCCAGGAGTACGAAGAGTGAGTACCCCTTTCCTCTCTTCCTCTTTTTCCTCAACCCACAGGCTGATATAGAGAGAAGGCCCATTCACTCGGGCCATTCTCGCCACTTTCACCCACCTTTCATAAAACTTGCTGGGGTAGAGCACCTCTCTCTCCATCCTGATTCTTCTTCCAAGATATAGAGATAGATAGGTAGGTAGGTAGACATAGAGATAGATTTGTAGAGATAGATAGGTAGATGGATAGATGGATATAGAGATAGATAGATAGACATAGAGATAGATTTGTAGAGATAGATAGGTAGATAGATAGATGGATGAATATATTGAACGATGGATAAATATATAGATAGATGTATGTGTGTATACATGGACAGATCAATAGATAGATAGATAGATAGAGAAAATAGAGTGGGAAACCAAGATAAAAATGAAAGATAAATTATTAAAAAAACTCACAGAAAAACACAACAAACGGAAAAAAAAATGATATTCTTTTCACAAAATGGTTTATGTAGTGAAAGATTTGGTGTGTGGGGGAGAGCGGATGATCGTGGGACTGGAAGTTCAATTTGGTGGAGATGTTGGTTGGCTTAGGTGGTGGTGGCTTGAAGCGGGATGTGAGTTCGATTTGGTAGATAGGGTTAGGTGGGTGGTAAGCATGATGTGAGTTCGATTTGGTGGAAAGAGTTGGGCGGGCGATAAGTGATATGTGAGTTCGTTTCAGTTTGATTGCATTAATTCAAATTGAATCTCTTTTTGAATTCATGGCTGAGAAGATACGTGACAATTGTATCCGGGTTCAAATCGTTCTGTTGGCCTCACATTTATGGAGATCTAACAGGTTACTTTCAACTGTCAGAAAATCTTGCCAGTAAAGTCATCTCACCTGGCTGCTGAGGAAAATAATCTAACAGCTTCTTCTTCTTCTTCTTCTTCTTCTTCTTCTTCTTCTTCTTCTTCTTCTTCTTCTTCTTCTTCTTCTTCTTCTTCTTCTTCTTCTTCTTCTTCTTCTTCTTCTTCTTCTTCTTCTTCTTCTTCTTCTTCTTCTTCTTCTTCTTCTTCTATTGACACCAGCATCACCATTATTATTATTATTATTATTATTATTGTAAATTGCAAGATTAAAAGAAATATGTTTTCAACTTTCATCAATGTCGATGTTGGTGTTGTTGTTGGTGTTGTTGTTTTTGCTTAAATGTTGAAATTTTAACTGCTGTTATTGGTGATTTGGTTCTGGCTTTTGATATCGTTGTTGTTGACACTATTGCTGTAGCAGTAGTAGTAGTAACTGAGGATGATGATAGTAACGATATTTCAACGCTATTCAACATTCATATATATATCTACACGCCGTCGAAACGGTAAGAACTCAGCCGTCGGTCACTAACTCTTTATATTACCTACACTCTGCTTTCCCAAGCATCGAGAAGTTAGTTGAACAATGATATTACTAGTCTAAATTAGCAACTTCCTATCTATCTATCTAGCCATCTATCTAGCTAGATAGCTAGATAGCCCCTCCCCCTCTCTCTATATATGTGTGTGTTTGTCAAAACACAATCTATTTTTAGAACCTTTGAGCAAATTATGAATTTGAATATTAAGTTAACCCAAGAGTCAACGGCTTCAACGCACGTTTTTGCATAGGAAAAACTGTCTGTCCATCTCCAGCGGCTTATATGACCCCCCCCCCCCAACTCTCACACACAACCCCTCACACACACATACAACCCCTCAGATACACACATATTAATCAAACTTGCTTTTCTGAGTTTCGCGATTGCCCAGTGATCACGCAATATATGCATATATACAAGATGTAAATAGATGTAGAAGCTCTATTTCTACTGTTTTTATCAACATTTCTTTGTATTTTTTCTTCTCCATATTTTGGCCTGACCTCCTTACAGTTTGTTTGGAATAATAAACATTAACCTCCAACTCTTAATTCTGTTGGGGTTTTAATGTCTGTCTGTGTGTCGTTCATGAAATTTCTGGTTTAAAATGTAACAACAACAACAACAGAAACATTAATAACTAAAACAGCAAACGGAATAATAACAATATCAGCAATATAGAAAACCAATTGTAAAGGAAACAACAACAGCAACAACATTATCAACAACAACAATAGCAACAACAACAATAGCAACAACAACAATAGCAACAACAACTACACTAACAATAGCAACAACTACAACATTAATAACTATAACCCCAAATAGCAAACGAAATAGTACAAACGAAAACAACGCCAAGTAGCAATAGAGACAACAGCATATCTTCCATCATCGCCACCTCTACCACCAGCTACCCCCATCATTACCATCGCAACCAGCACCTCCACCGCCAAAACTCCCACCAATGCCACCACCACCATAAACCACCACCATCACCACCACCATCACCACTACCACCACCACCACCAACTCTGCCACAACCAATACCAACAAGCACCTCTACCATCACTTCTACCACCACCAACTCTGCCATAACCAATACCACCAAGCACCATCACCACCACCTCAACAACAACAATCACCATTACCATTATACCTGCAAGACCACAGCCATCATCACCATCATCACCACCAGCACCACCACCACCATCATCACTCCATCACCACTACCACTACAACCACTACACCGTCATCACCACCATCGCCACTCCATCACCACCACCATCGCCACTCCATCACCACCACCATTCAATCACCACCACCACCACACCATCATCTTCACCACCACCAGACATTCACCACACCGCTCCCATCACCACCATCACCAGCACACCACCACCACCACCAGCACACCACCACCACTACCACCACCATCACCACTAACAACAACAGCCACAACGAAAATAACAAGGAGCAATAGAATCAACAATAACAATTAAGTCAACAACAACAACAACATCAAGAAATACGAAAATAAAAAAACAATCCCTATAAAACGTCAAAAGACCACAAAAAATTCACATCAATCCGTAAGAATAACAAAAATCTAGAAAAAATATCGATAAATCGATAGAAATCAAAAACAATAACAACAGCAACAACTGTAATAACACCGACAACTGTAACAGTAACAACAACACCGACAACTGTAACAGTAACAACAACAACACCGACAACTGTAACAGTAACAACAACAACAGCAACATCTGTAACAGTAACAACAACAACAGCAACATCTGTAACAGTAACAACAACACCGACAACTGTAACAGTAACAACAACACCGACAACTGTAACAGTAACAACAACAACAGCAACATCTGTAACAGTAACAACAACAACAGCAACATCTGTAACAGTAACAACAACACCGACAACTGTAACAGTAACAACAACACCGACAACTGTAACAGTAACAACAACAACAGCAACATCTGTAACAGTAACAACAACAACAGCAACAGCTGTAACAGTAACAACAACAACAGCAACATCTGTAACAGTAACAACAACAACACCGACAACTGTAACAGTAACAACTAACAACAACAACAGCAACAACTGTAACAGTAACAACAACAACAGCAACAGCTGTAACAGTAACAACAACAACAGCAACATCTCTAACAGCACCAACAACTGTAACAGTAGCAGTAAATACAACAACAACAACAACAGTACCAGTAAAAACAACAACAACAACAGTACCAGTAAATACAACAATAACAACAACAACAACAGTAGCAGTAAATACAACAACAACAACAACAGTACCAGTAAAAACAACAACAACAACAGTACCAGTAAATACAACAATAACAACAACAACAACAGTAGCAGTAAATACAACAACAACAACAACAACAACAGTACCAGTAAAAACAACAACAACAACAGCAGTACCAGTAAAAACAACAACAACAACAGTACCAGTAAATACAACAATAACAACAACAACAACAGTACCAGTAAATACAACAACAACAACAACAACAACAGTACCAGTAAATACAACAATAACAACAACAACATCAGTACCAGTAAATACAACAACAACAACAGTACCAGTAAAAACAACAACAACAACAGTACCAGTAAAAACAACAACAACAACAGTACCAGTAAATACAACAACAACAACAACAGTACCAGTAAATACAACAACAACAACAACAACAGTACCAGTAAATACAACAACAACAACAGTACCAGTAAAAACAACAACAACAACAACAACAACAACAACAACAGTACCAGTAAATACAACAACAACAACAGTACCAGTAAAAACAACAACAACAACAACAGTAGCAGTAAAAACAACAACAACAACAACAGTACCAGTAAAAACAACAACAACAACAGTACCAGTAAAAACAACAACAACAACAACAACAGTACCAGTAAAAACAACAACAACAACAGTACCAGTAAATACAACAACAACAACAGTACCAGTAAAAACAACAACAACAACAGTACCAGTAAAAACAACAACAACAACAGTACCAGTAAAAACAACAACAACAACAGTACCAGTAAAAACAACAACAACAACAGTACCAGTAAAAACAACAACAACAACAGTACCAGTAAATACAACAACAACAACAGTACCAGTAAAAACAACAACAACAACAACAGTACCAGTAAAAACAACAACAACAACAGTACCAGCAAATACAACAACAACAACAACAGTACCAGTAAAAACAACAACAACAACAGTACCAGTAAATACAACAACAACAACAACAGTACCAGTAAATACAACAACAACAACAACAGTACCAGTAAAAACAACAACAACAACAGTACCAGTAAATACAACAACAACAACAACAGTACCAGTAAATACAACAACAACAACAGTACCAGTAAAAACAACAACAACAACAGTACCAGTAAATACAACAACAACAGTACCAGTAAAAACAACAACAACAACAACAGTACCAGTAAAAACAACAACAACAACAGTACCAGTAAATACAACAACAACAACAACAGTACCAGTAAAAACAACAACAACAACAGTACCAGTAAATACAACAACAACAACAACAGTACCAGTAAATACAACAACAACAACAACAGTACCAGTAAAAACAACAACAACAACAGTACCAGTAAATACAACAACAACAACAACAGTACCAGTAAATACAACAACAACAACAACAGTACCAGTAAAAACAACAACAACAACAACAGTACAAGTAAAAACAACAACAACAACAACAGTACCAGTAAAAACAACAACAACAACAGTAGCAGTAAATACAACAACAACAACAACAACAGTACCAGTAAAAACAACAACAACAACAGTACCAGTAAAAACAACAACAACAACAACAACAGTACCAGTAAATACAACAACAACAACAGTACCAGTAAATACAACAACAACAACAACAGTACCAGTAAATACAACAACAACAACAACAGTACCAGTAAAAACAACAACAACAACAGTACCAGTAAAAACAACAACAACAACAGTACCAGTAAATACAACAACAACAACAACAGTACCAGTAAAAACAACAACAACAACAGTACCAGTAAAAACAACAACAACAACAGTACCAGTAAAAACAACAACAACAACAACAGTAGCAGTAAATACAACAACAACAACAACAGTACCAGTAAATACAACAACAACAACAACAACAGTAGCAGTAAATACAACAACAACAACAACAGTACCAGTAAATACAACAACAACAACAACAACAACAGTACCAGTAAATACAACAACAACAACAACAGTACCAGTAAAAACAACAACAACAACAACAGTACCAGTAAATACAACAACAACAACAACAACAACAGTACCAGTAAATACAACAACAACAACAGTACCAGTAAAAACAACAACAACAACAACAGTACCAGTAAATACAACAACAACAACAACAACAACAGTACCAGTAAATACAACAACAACAACAACAGTACCAGTAAAAACAACAATAACAACAGTACCAGTAAATACAACAACAACAACAACAACAGTAGCAGTAAATACAACAACAACAACAACAGTACCAGTAAATACAACAACAACAACAACAACAACAGTACCAGTAAATACAACAACAACAACAACAACAACAGTACCAGTAAATACAACAACAACAACAACAGTACCAGTAAATACAACAACAACAACAACAGTACCAGTAAAAACAACAACAACAACAACAACAGTACCAGTAAATACAATAACAACAACAACAGTACCAGTAAATACAACAACAACAACAACAGTACCAGTAAATACAACAACAACAACAACAGTACCAGTAAATACAACAACAACAACAACAACAGTACCAGTAAATACAACAACAACAACAAGAGTACCAGTAAAAACAACAACAACAACAAGAGTACCAGTAAATACAACAACAACAACAACAACAGTACCAGTAAATACAACAACAACAACAACAGTACCAGTAAATACAACAACAACAACAACAACAGTACCAGTAAAAACAACAACAACAACAACAACAGTACCAGTAAATACAATAACAACAACAACAGTACCAGTAAATACAACAACAACAACAACAACAGTACCAGTAAAAACAACAACAACAACAGTACCAGTAAAAAGAACAACAACAACAACAACAGTACCAGTAAATATAACAACAACAACAACAACAGTACCAGTAAATACAACAACAACAACAACAACAGTACCAGTAAATACAACAACAACAACAACAGTCAGAAGCTAATAATTAAATAAAGAAAAAGATAGTAAAATATTGAAGAAAAAGATATGATGGTAAATCCAAGGATATTCTATATTGTTTGGTCTGACTGTAGTGTGGTGTGGTGTAGTGTGGTGTGGTGTGGTGTAGTGGTGTATTGTGGTGTGGTGTGGTGTGGTGTGGTGGGGGTGTGTAGTGAGGTGTGTGGTGTGGTGTGGTGTGGTCTGGTGGTGTGGTGTGGTGTAGTGGTGTGGTTGTGTGGTGTAGTGTGGTGTGGTGTAGTGTGGTGTGGTGTGGTGTAGTGGTGTAGTGTGGTGTGGTGTGGTGTAGTGGTGTAGTGTGGTGTGGTGTGGTGTGGTGTGGTGGGGGTGTGTAGTGAGGTGTGTGGTGTGTGTGGTGTGGTGTGGTCTGGTGGTGTGGTGTGGTGTAGTGGTGTGGTTGTGTGGTGTAGTGTGGTGTGGTGTAGTGTGGTGTGGTGTAGTGTGGTGTGGTGTGGTGTAGTGTGGTGTGGTATGGTGTAGTGTGATGTGGTGTAGTGTAGTGTGGTGTGGTGTAGTTTAGTGTGGTGTGGTCTGGTGTAGTGTGGTGTGGTCTGGTGTAGTGTGGTGTGGTCTGGTGTAGTGTGGTGTGGTATGGTGTAGTGTGGTGTGGTGTGGTGTGTAGTGAGGTGTGTGGTGTGGTGTGGTGTGGTCTGGTGGTGTGGTGTGGTGTAGTCGTGTGGTGTAGTGGTGTGGTTGTGTGGTGTAGTGTGGTGTGGTCTGGTGTAGTGTGGTGTGGTGTAGTGATGTGTGGTGTGGTGTAGTGTGGTGTGGTATGGTGTGGTGTAGTGTAGTGTGGTGTGGTGTAGTTTAGTGTGGTGTGGTCTGGTGTAGTGTGGTGTGGTCTGGTGTAGTGTGGTGTGGTATGGTGTAGTGTGGTGTGGTATGGTGTAGTGTGGTGTGGTGTGGTGTGGTGTGGTGATGTGGTGTGGTGGTGTGGTGTGGTGGTGTGGTGTGGTGGAGTGTTGTGTTGTGTGGTGTGGTCTGGAGGTGTGGTGGTGTGGTGGTGTCGTGTGGTGTGGTGGTGTGGTGCAGTGTTGTGTTGTGTGGTGTGGTCTGGAGGTGTGGTGGTGTGGTGTGGGGGTGTCGTGTGGTGATGTGGTGGAGTGTTGTGTTGTGTGGTGTGGTCTGGAGGTGTGGTGGTGTGGTGGTGTCGTGTGGTGTGGTGTTGTGTGGTGTGGTGTGATGGGCTGTAGTGTATTGATGTAGTGTAGTATGAATATAGTGTGGTGTGGTCTGGTTGTGTGGTCTTGTGGTGTAGTGTGTGGTGGTGTGGTGTAGCGTGTGGTGGTGTGGTGTGGTATATATGTCTGTGGTGTGGTATATGTGTGTGTGGGATGTAGTGTGGTGTGTGTTGTGGTGTGTATATCTTTGTGTGTGTGCCTTTGTGGTGTGTGTTGGACCAACTATGTTTTATCTGAGTGTGGTGTGTGTATTGTGTTGTTTTGTGTGTATATCTTTGTGACTATGATATTTTTTGTGAGTTTGTTCTGTGTGTGTGTTTTATGTATGTGATGTGTATGTTTGTGTGTATATGTGTATGTGGTGTGTGAATTGTGAATGAATTGTGTATGCGCCTGTGTAGAAGATACGGATGTTCCAATAATATTTCCTCTCTCTCTTTCTCTATGTATGTATGTATGTTTATCTCTTTCTCTTAAGTTCGAGTATAATTTTGACCGGCCACCTTCCTGGTGGCAAGGTTGTAAAAGAAAAGAAATTGTCATCCCTTGAATCGCAAGAATGTATGTATGTATGTTTGTGTGTATCTATCTATCTATCTATCTATCTATCTATAGTGTATTGTTATTTATTAATGTTAAAATTATATGATTTTTATGTAAAACCCCGCCGTCAAGTCTTGTAATGTCCCATTTGTATACGCCCCTGTGGCAAATAAAGAAAGATATCTATCTATCTATCTATAGAAATCAATCTATCTGTTCAACTCTCTTACTCTCTCCCTCCCTCTCTCGTTCTCTATATCCCACCCTCCTCATCTCTATCTATCGATATCTCAGCTTTGATCAACAATCTTATCAATATGAAATCTTGTCTGATCAGATAACATTTCATATTTTCTTATCGAATCTAGAAACACACACACATACACTCGCGCACTCATATATACATACACACACACACACACACACATATATATATATATATATATATATATATATATATATATATATATATATATATGTATATATATTAACCTAGCGTTTATGAAATAGAAGTCCTTAACTGTGAAAAACATGAACTGTGAAGTGTAAACACCTTGCACTGTTCCTCCCTACACAGAAAAACATAAGAAATAATCTTAATGCTGCATTTCAGAGGTAATATACATACATCCATCTATCCAGCCATGCATACATACATACTTACATATATATATATAAACATATATGTATGTATATATATGTGTGTGTGTGTGTGTGTGTGTGTGTGTGTGTGTGTGTGTGTGTGTGTGTGTGTGTGTGTGTGTGTGTGTGTGTGTGTGTGTGTGTGTGATCATCATCATCATCATCATCATCACATACATGCCGAGGTTTACAAGAGTTGTCTTGTTTGGAGGATTGAGCAGTCAGGTGACCAGACCTTTCGTTTTTTATATGACTTCTATGGTTAGATGCCCTTCCTAATGCCAATCACTTTACAGAGTGTCCTGGGTGTATTTTATCATGACACCAATACTATCACCTTACAGAGTGTACTGGGAGTATTTTGTCGTGACATTAGTACTATCACCTTACAGAGTGTACTGGGAGTATTTTATCGTGACATTAGTACTATCACCTTACAGAGTGTACTGGGAGTATTTTATCGTGACATTAGTACTATCACCTTACAGAGTGTACTAGGAGTATTTTATCGTGACATTAGTACTATGACCTTACAGAGTGTACTGGGAGTATTTTATCGTGACATTAGTACTATCACCTTACATAGTGTACTGGGAGTATTTTATCGTGACATTAGTACTATCACCTTACAGAGTGTACTGGGAGTATTTTATCGTGACATTAGTACTATCACCTTACAGAGTGTACTGGGAGTATTTTATCGTGACATTAGTACTATCACCTTACAGAGTGTACTGGGAGTATTTTATCGTGACATTAGTACTATCACCTTACAGAGTGTACTGGGTGTATTTTATCGTAACATTAGTATTATCACCTTACAGAGTGTACTGGGTGTATTTTATCGTGATTTTATCGTATTTTATCGTGTATTTTATGTTGGCTGACCACTACACTCCATCTCTCACTGTTGGCTGACCACTATACTCCATCTCTCACTGTTGGCTGACCACTACACTCCATCTCTCACTGTTGTCTGACAACTACACCCCATCTCTCACTGTTGGCTGACCACTACACTCCATCTCTCACTGTTGTCTGACCACTACACCCCATATCTCACTGTTGGCTGACCACTACACTCCATCTCTCACTGTTGTCTGACCACTACACCCCATCTCTCACTGTTGGCTGACCACTACACTCCATCTCTCACTGTTGGCTGACCACTACACTCCATCTCTCACTGTTGGCTGACCACTACACTCCATCTCTCACTGTTGGCTGACCACTACACTCCATCTCTCACTGTTGGCTGACCACTACACTCCATCTCTCACTGTTGGCTGACCACTACACCCTCGGCAGCTATCTTTCACTCTCAACCAGTCACTGTCCTCCCAGCCAGGCCGAGATATAACGTGTCACGATAAAATACTCCCAGTACACTCTGTAAGGTGATAATACATTAGTATTATCACCTTACAGAGTGTACTGGGAGTATTTTATCGTGACATTAGTACTATCACCTTACAGAGTGTACTGGGAGTATTTTATCGTGACATTAGTACTATCACCTTACAGAGTGTACTAGGAGTATTTTATCGTGACATTAGTACTATGACCTTACAGAGTGTACTGGGAGTATTTTATCGTGGCATTAGTACTATCACCTTACAGAGTGTACTGGGAGTATTTTATCGTGGCATTAGTACTATTACCTTACAGAGTGTACTGGGAGTATTTTATCGTGACATTAGTACTATCACCTTACAGAGTGTACTGGGAGTATTTTATCGTGACACGTTATATCTTCGGCCTAGCTGGGAGGACAGTGACTGGTTGAGAGTGAAAGATAGCTGCCGAGGGTGTAGTGGTCAGCCAACAGTGAGAGATGGAGTGTAGTGGTCAGCCAACAGTGAGAGATGGAGTGTAGTGGTCAGCCAACAGTGAGAGATGGAGTGTAGTGGTCAGTCAACAGTGAGAGATGGAGTGTAGTGGTCAGGCAACAGTGAGATATGGAGTGCAGTGGCCAGCCAACAGTGAGAGATGGAGTGTAGTGGTCAGCCAACAGTGAGAGATGGAATGTAGTGGTCAGGCAACAGTGAGATATGGAGTGCAGTGGTCAGCCAACAGTGAGAGATGGAGTGTAGTGGTCAGCCAACAGTGAGAGATGGAGTGTAGTGTTCAGCCAACAGTGAGAGATGGAGTGTAGTGGTCAGCCAACAGTGAGAGATGGAGTGTAGTGGTGAGCCAACAGTGAGAGATGGAGTGTAGTGGTCAGCCAACAGTGAGAGATGGAGTGTAGTGGTCAGCCAACAGTGAGAGATGGAGTGTAGTGGTCAGCCAACAGTGAGAGATGGAGTGTAGTGGTCAGACAACAGTGAGAGATGGAGTGTAGTGGTCAGCCAACAGTGAGAGATGGAGTGTAGTGGTCAGCCAACAGTGAGAGATGGAGTGTAGTGGTCAGACAACAGTGAGAGATGGAGTGTAGTGGTCAGACAACAGTAAGAGATGGAGTGTAGTGGTCAGTCAACAGTGAGAGATGGAGTGTAGTGGTCAGCCAGCAGTGAGAGATGGAGTGTAGTGGTCAGACAACAGTGAGGGATGGAGTGTAGTGGTCAGCCAACAGCGAGAGATGGAGTGTAGTGGTCAGTCAACAGTGAGAGATGGAGTGTAGTGGTCAGGCAACAGTGAGATATGGAGTGCAGTGGTCAGCCAACAGTGAGAGATGGAGTGTAGTGGTCAGCCAACAGTGAGAGATGGTGTGTAGTGGTCAGCCAACAGTGAGAGATGGAGTGTAGTGGTCAGCCAACAGTGAGAGATGGAGTGTAGTGGTCAGCCAACAATGGGAGATGGAGTGTAGTGGTCAGCCAACAGTGAGAGATGGAGTGTAGTGGTCAGCCAACAGTGAGAGATGGAGTGTAGTGGTAAGCCAACAGTGAGAGATGGAGTGTAGTGGTCAGCCAACAGTGAGGGATGGAGTGTAGTGGTCAGCCAACAGTGAGAGATGGAGTGTAGTGGACAGCCAACAGTGAGAGATGGAGTGTAGTGGTCAGCCAACAGTGAGAGATGGATTGTAGTGGTCAGCCAACAGTGAGAGATGGAGTGTAGTGGTCAGCCAACAGTGAGAGATGGAGTGTAGTGGTCAGCCAACAGTGAGAGATGGAGTGTAGTGGTCAGCCAACAGTGAGAGATGGAGTGTAGTGGTCAGACAACAGTGAGAGATGGAGTGTAGTGGTCAGCCAACAGTGAGAGATGGAGTGTAGTGGTCAGCCAACAATGAGAGATGGAGTGTAGTGGTCAGACAACAGTGAGAGAATGAGTGTAGTGGTCAGACAACAGTAAGAGATGGAGTGTAGTGGTCAGTCAACAGTGAGAGATGGAGTGTAGTGGTCAGCCAACAGTGAGAGATGGAGTGTAGTGGTCAGACAACAGTGAGGGATGGAGTGTAGTGGTCAGCCAACAGTGAGAGATGGAGTGTAGTGGTCAGCCAACAGTGAGAGATGGAGTGTAGTGGTCAGCCAACCGTGAGAGATGGAGTGTAGTGGTCAGACAACAGTGAGAGATGGAGTGTAGTGGTCAGACAACAGTGAGAGATGAAGTGTAGTGGTCAGAAAACAGTGAGAGATGGAGTGTAGTGGTCAGCCAACAGTGAGAGATGGAGTGTAGTGGTCAGACAACAGTGATAGATGGAGTGTACTGGTCAGACAACAGTAAGAGATGGAGTGTAGTGGTCAGTCAACAGTGAGAGATGGAGTGTAGTGGTCAGCCAACAGTGAGAGATGGAGTGTAGTGGTCAGACAACAGTGAGGGATGGAGTGTAGTGGTCAGCCAACAGTGAGAGATGGAGTGTAGTGGTCAGCCAACAGTGAGAGATGGAGTGTAGTGGTCAGCCAACAGTGAGAGATGGAGTGTAGTGGTCAGGCAACAGTGAGAGATGGAGTGTAGTGGTCAGACAACAGTGAGAGATGGAGTGTAGTGGTCAGCCAACAGTGAGAGATGGAGTGTAGTGGTCAGCCAACAGTGAGAGATGGAGTGTAGTGGTCAGCCAACAGTGAGAGATGGAGTGTAGTGGTCAGCCAACAGTGAGAGATGGAGTGTAGTGGTCAGACAACAGTGAGAGATGGAGTGTAGTGGTCAGACAACAGTAAGAGATGGAGTGTAGTGGTCAGTCAACAGTGAGAGATGGAGTGTAGTGGTCAGCCAACAGTGAGAGATGGAGTGTAGTGGTCAGACAACAGTGAGGGATGGAGTGTAGTGGTCAGCCAACAGTGAGAGATGGAGTGTAGTGGTCAGCCAACAGTGAGAGATGGAGTGTAGTTGTCAGTCAACCGTGAGAGATGGAGTGTAGTGGTCAGACAACAGTGAGAGATGGAGTGTAGTGGTCAGCCAACAGTGAGAGATGGAGTGTAGTGGTCAGACAACAGTGAGAGATGGAGTGTAGTGGTCAGCCAACAGTGAGAGATGGAGTGTAGTAGTCAGACAACAGTGAGAGATGGAGTGTAGTGGTCAGACAACAGTAAGAGATGGAGTGTAGTGGTCAGTCAACAGTGAGAGATGGAGTGTAGTGGTCAGCCAACAGTGAGAGATGGAGTGTAGTGGTCAGACAACAGTGAGGGATGGAGTGTAGTGGTCAGACAACAGTGAGAGATGGAGTGTAGTGGTCAGCCAACAGTGAGAGATGGAGTGTAGTGGTCAGCCAACCGTGAGAGATGGAGTGTAGTGGTCAGACAACAGTGAGAGATGGAGTGTAGTGGTCAGACAACAGTGAGGGATGGAGTGTAGTGGTCAGCCAACAGTGAGAGATGGAGTGTAGTGGTCAGCCAACAGTGAGAGATGGAGTGTAGTGGTCAGCCAACAGTGAGAGATGGAGTGTAGTGGTCAGGCAACAGTGAGAGATGGAGTGCAGTTGTCAGCCAACAGTGAGAGATGGAGTGTAGTGGTCAGCCAACAGTGAGAGATGGAGTGTAGTGGTCAGCCAACAGTGAGAGATGGAGTGTAGTGGTCAGCCAACAGTGAGAGATGGAGTGTAGTGGTCAGCCAACAATGGGAGATGGAGTGTAGTGGTCAGCCAACAGTGAGAGATGGAGTGTAGTGGTCAGCCAACAGTGAGAGATGGAGTGTAGTGGTCAGCCAACAGTGAGAGATGGAGTGTAGTGGTCAGACAAGAGTGAGAGATGGAGTGTAGTGGTCAGACAACAGTAAGAGATGGAGTGTAGTGGTCAGTCAACAGTGAGAGATGGAGTGTAGTGGTCAGCCAACAGTGAGAGATGGAGTGTAGTGGTCAGACAACCGTGAGGGATGGAGTGTAGTGGTCAGCCAACAGTGAGAGATGGAGTGTAGTGGTCAGTCAACAGTGAGAGATGGAGTGTAGTGGTCAGGCAACAGTGAGATATGGAGTGCAGTGGTCAGCCAACAGTGAGAGATGGAGTGTAGTGGTCAGCCAACTGTGAGAGATGGAGTGTAGTGGTCAGGCAACAGTGAGATATGGAGTGCAGTGGTCAGCCAACAGTGAGAGATGGAGTGTAGTGGTCAGCCAACAGTGAGAGATGGAGTGTAGTGGTCAGACAACAGTGAGAGATGGAGTGTAGTGGTCAGCCAACAGTGGGGGATGGAGTGTAGTGGTCAGCCAACAGTGAGAGATGGAGTGTAGTGGTCAGCCAACAGTGAGAGATGGAGTGTAGTGGTCAGCCAACAGTGAGAGATGGAGTGTAGTGGTCAGACAACAGTGAGAGATGGAGTGTAGTGGTCAGCCAACAGTGAGAGATGGAGTGTAGTGGTCAGCCAACAGCGAGAGATGGAGTGTAGTGGTCAGACAACAGTGAGAGATGGAGTGTAGTGGTCAGACAACAGTAAGAGATGGAGTGTAGTGGTCAGTCAACAGTGAGAGATGGAGTGTAGTGGTCAGCCAACAGTGAGAGATGGAGTGTAGTGGTCAGACAACAGTGAGGGATGGAGTGTAGTGGTCAGCCAACAGCGAGAGATGGAGTGTAGTGGTCAGTCAACAGTGAGAGATGGAGTGTAGTGGTCAGGCAACAGTGAGATATGGAGTGCAGTGGTCAGCCAACAGTGAGAGATGGAGTGTAGTGGTCAGCCAACAGTGAGAGATGGAGTGTAGTGGTCAGCCAACAGTGAGAGATGGAGTGTAGTGGTCAGCCAACAATGGGAGATGGAGTGTAGTGGTCAGCCAACAGTGAGAGATGGAGTGTAGTGGTCAGCCAACAGTGAGAGATGGAGTGTAGTGGTAAGCCAACAGTGAGAGATGGAGTGTAGTGGTCAGCCAACAGTGAGGGATGGAGTGTAGTGGTCAGCCAACAGTGAGAGATGGAGTGTAGTGGACAGCCAACAGTGAGAGATGGAGTGTAGTGGTCAGCCAACAGTGAGAGATGGATTGTAGTGGTCAGCCAACAGTGAGAGATGGAGTGTAGTGGTCAGCCAACAGTGAGAGATGGAGTGTAGTGGTCAGCCAACAGTGAGAGATGGAGTGTAGTGGTCAGCCAACAGTGAGAGATGGAGTGTAGTGGTCAGACAACAGTGAGAGATGGAGTGTAGTGGTCAGCCAACAGTGAGAGATGGAGTGTAGTGGTCAGCCAACAATGAGAGATGGAGTGTAGTGGTCAGACAACAGTGAGAGATGGAGTGTAGTGGTCAGACAACAGTAAGAGATGGAGTGTAGTGGTCAGTCAACAGTGAGAGATGGAGTGTAGTGGTCAGCCAACAGTGAGAGATGGAGTGTAGTGGTCAGACAACAGTGAGGGATGGAGTGTAGTGGTCAGCCAACAGTGAGAGATGGAGTGTAGTGGTCAGCCAACAGTGAGAGATGGAGTGTAGTGGTCAGCCAACCGTGAGAGATGGAGTGTAGTGGTCAGACAACAGTGAGAGATGGAGTGTAGTGGTCAGACAACAGTGAGAGATGGAGTGTAGTGGTCAGAAAACAGTGAGAGATGGAGTGTAGTGGTCAGCCAACAGTGAGAGATGGAGTGTAGTGGTCAGACAACAGTGATAGATGGAGTGTACTGGTCAGACAACAGTAAGAGATGGAGTGTAGTGGTCAGTCAACAGTGAGAGATGGAGTGTAGTGGTCAGCCAACAGTGAGAGATGGAGTGTAGTGGTCAGACAACAGTGAGGGATGGAGTGTAGTGGTCAGCCAACAGTGAGAGATGGAGTGTAGTGGTCAGCCAACAGTGAGAGATGGAGTGTAGTGGTCAGCCAACAGTGAGAGATGGAGTGTAGTGGTCAGGCAACAGTGAGAGATGGAGTGTAGTGGTCAGACAACAGTGAGAGATGGAGTGTAGTGGTCAGCCAACAGTGAGAGATGGAGTGTAGTGGTCAGCCAACAGTGAGAGATGGAGTGTAGTGGTCAGACAACAGTGAGAGATGGAGTGTAGTGGTCAGCCAACAGTGAGAGATGGAGTGTAGTGGTCAGCCAACAGTGAGAGATGGAGTGTAGTGGTCAGCCAACAGTGAGAGATGGAGTGTAGTGGTCAGCCAACAGTGAGAGATGGAGTGTAGTGGTCAGACAACAGTGAGAGATGGAGTGTAGTGGTCAGACAACAGTAAGAGATGGAGTGTAGTGGTCAGTCAACAGTGAGAGATGGAGTGTAGTGGTCAGCCAACAGTGAGAGATGGAGTGTAGTGGTCAGACAACAGTGAGGGATGGAGTGTAGTGGTCAGCCAACAGTGAGAGATGGAGTGTAGTGGTCAGCCAACAGTGAGAGATGGAGTGTAGTTGTCAGTCAACCGTGAGAGATGGAGTGTAGTGGTCAGACAACAGTGAGAGATGGAGTGTAGTGGTCAGACAACAGTGAGAGATGGAGTGTAGTGGTCAGCCAACAGTGAGAGATGGAGTGTAGTGGCCAGCCAACAGTGAGAGATGGAATGTAGTGGTCAGCCAACAGTGAGAGATGGAGTGTAGTGGTCAGCCAACAGTGAGAGATGGAGTGTAGTGGTCAGACAACAGTGGGAGATGGAGTGTAGTGGTCAGCCAACAGTGGGAGATGGAGTGTAGTGGTCAGACAACAGTGAGAGATGGAGTGTAGTGGTCAGACAACAGTGAGAGATGGAGTGTAGTGGTCAGCCAACAGTGAGAGGTGGAGTGTAGTGGTCAGCCAACAGTGAGAGATGGAGTGTAGTGGTCAGCCAACAGTGAGAGATGGAGTGTAGTGGTCAGCCAACAGTGAGAGATGGAGTGTAGTGGTCAGCCAACAGTGAGAGATGGAGTGTAGTGGTCAGCCAACAGTGAGAGATGGAGTGTAGTGGTAAGACAACAGTGAGAGATGGAGTGTAGTGGTCAGACAACAGTGAGAGATGGAGTGTAGTGGTCAGCCAACAGTGAGAGATGGAGTGTAGTGGTCAGCCAACAGTAAGAGATGGAGTGTAGTGGTCAACCAACAGTGAGAGATGGAGTGTAGTGGTCAGCCAACAGTGAGAGATGGAGTGTAGTGGTCAGACAACAGTGAGAGATGGAGTGTAGTGGTCAGCCAACAGTAAGAGATGGAGTGTAGTGGTCAGCCAACAGTGAGAGATGGAGTGTAGTGGTCAGCCAACAGTGAGAGATGGAGTGTAGTGGTCAGCCAACAGTGAGAGATGGACACACAGACACACACACACATATATATATATAAATGTCTTCTACAGAACTACAACTGTTTCATTCAAAATAAATCATTTTCTACACACACACACACACACACATATATATATATACATGTGTGTGAGTTTATATGCTTGTATAAATATAGAATAATCTATATAAACTATTAATCATCTTTTGCCACTCTCCTTCCACTTTACCACAAAAAACAATACCACAATCAACTCATATTCAAACTATACACTAACACATGCACTTATTGACACACACACACACATATATATATATATACATATATACGTATATACAATCATGCACTACATACGTACAGAGGTACGTACTTACATACATATATATATGTACATACATATACAGTATATATATAATATAAATATTATACTCTTGATTTGGCCAGGGATGAATATTTCCAGATACTTTTTAGGTATGACTTTCCGTATTTATCCTTTGTATGAAATATTGATTGTTCTTCCGGTATCTTATCTCTGTTTTTAGCCTAAGAAAATACCTATATGCGTGTATAAATAATACATGCATATATTTATTTTTTTGTATCCAATTGAGTTCTTCGCGCATGATTAAAATTATTGAAAAAATTAATTGACCCGCGTGCATATTATTTTATTATTTTATTATTTTATGTTTTGCGATGACTTCCCCTTTCCGCTTGATGGCAGTGTGAGATTTCTCATTGTAAGACTGCTGGAATTTCAAATTTGGTGGTCATTCTAGCACAGAGGGGTATCATCGCTGAACATTAATATCGTTAAGGTTTTTTTATATCGATATTTGTCGGGCATCCACTGATGATTTATAAGTACCCACCTACATATATTCCTACGGACTATGTGTAGGCTTCTACATAACCAGCACATTATTTTCCCAATTTGTAGAAAACTTATAATGAAACGATCGTTTGGAAAGAGAGATGTATTTTAATTATGTCTCATATAAAATAATACAACTGGCTATCCGCAAAATACGTATAGTTAGCCCCCCAAACGTATAATTGGGATTATACTAAGGTATATCCTAATGTTTGTTGAGTGAGACGGAAGCCGGTCGGAGTATTGCTTAAAGCTTTCTCTGTTAATGTATTAAATATATATATATATAAATCAAAGGAGGTGTGGTAAGGAACCAGATGGACCATAACGCACCAGAGTACTCAATACTTAGGGTAGTAGAGGGGGTAATAGGAAAAAGTTTAACCCCGACGGCAGAGCTCAAGCCGTTTCGACGGCTATTTCTGGAGTCCAGAAATAGCCGTCGAAACGGCTTGAGCTCTGCCGTCGGGGTTAAACTTTTTCCTATATATAAATATATATATATATATATATATATATATGTGTGTGTGTGTGTGTGCCACTACACGCATAAAGTCAAAAATATCGATCTATTAGGATAAGTAATTTTGTTATTTGCTATGATAATAAATATTGTGAATGAGAGTGATATATATATATATATATATATATATATATATATAGGAACAAGTAAGACCCCGGCGGCTGAGCTCAAGCCGCTTCGACGGCTAATTCAGTCCAGAATTAGCCGTCGAAACGGCTTGAGCTCAGCCGTCGGGGTCTTACTTGTTCCTATTACCCACTCTACTACACTAAGTATTGAGTACTTTGGTGCGTTGTGGTCCACCTGGTTCCTTACCACATTTCCTTCGTTATATATATATATATATATATATATATATATATATATATATATATATATATATATATATATATATATATATAAAGGGAATGGGAAGAGTGAAAGGGTGTGAGAGAAAGAAAGGAAGACAGATAGATAGAGGGCAAAAAAAGAGAGAGAGAGAGGGACCGAGAAAGAGAAAGATCAAAAGATCAAGAGAGTGAGAGAGAGAGAGAAAGAGAGATCAAGAGATGTGTGTGTGTGTAAGAGAACGAGAGAGAGAGAGAGAGAGAGAATGTGTGTAAGAGAACGAGAGAGAGAGAGAGTGTGTGTGTGTATTGTAAGAGAGGGAGAGCGTCTGTGGGACATTTCTAAATTTAGCTTTTCGCTAAACAACGGTATTGTTATTGAATGATATCAGTGATAGCGTATCTATAACACCTCATACACACACACACACACACACACACACACACACACACACACACACATATATATATATATATGTATATACACATTTATACACACACACACACATATATAAATATATATTTATATACACATACATACATACATATATACACACATACATACATATATACATATATACATACATACACTAACACATACATATATACATACATACACACACATACATATATACATACATACACACATACATATATACATACATACATAGACACGTACATACATACGTACACACGTATACACACATACATACACACACATATACACACACATATTTATATATATATATACACACACACATACATACATACATATATACATATATATATATATATATATATATGTATAACAATACTATATCTGTATTGTATATCCCCTCGATAGTATATCGTATATCCCCTCCATAGTATATCGTATATCCCCTCCATAGTATATCGTATATCCCCTCCATAGTATATCGTATATCCCCTCCATAGTATATCGTATATCCCCTCCATAGTATATCGTATATCCCCTCCATAGTATATCGTATATCCCGTCTATAGTATATCGTATATCGGATATTGTGAATCAATCCCTCTGATATGATATCTCCATACTATGGTATCAGCTATATCGTATCAAACGGTTGTTAAACCGATATATCTATATGTTATCAATATCAGATCTCTTTCTCTCTTTCTCTCACTCACCCATCCCCCCTCTCTCTATATATATGTATGTATATATGTAAATATATATATATATATATATATATATATATAAATATATATAAAATAAAATAAATAAGTTTAATAAATAATTGTTTCTACTTTAGGCACAAGGCCAGCAATTACCCAGTGCATTACTGGCTCTTTATTTTATCGACCCCGTAAGGATGAAAGGCAAAGTCAACCTCGGCGGGATTTGAACTCAGATCGTAAAGGGACGTAACTATGCTGGAAAGCATGGCGTCCGACCCTCTACCGATACTGCCAATCCACCGCCCTAAGTTTAATAAATAATGTTTAAAATTTGGCTTCGTTTATTACTGCTATATATATTTCGGTGACAGCCATCTTTGGCTGTGACCTCTTCAGGCAGTTTGAATTAGTGTGGTAGAGACGAGTACACATGTTGTTGAGGTGTTTAACTTTCTCAATACTCTGATATGCTCTGATATGCTCCAATCTGCATACTGAGGTGTTGGTATACAGCCAACATATACTCAAAATTTATATATATATATAACCAAAGATTAATATGGTTCATTGATTACTCAATGAATATAGTTTTACAATAGGTTAAAAGCACTCTACAATGGTTTTCTGGAGTTATTAATATTATTTAAAATATTAATAAATGAAGACATTCGCATAATCAAAATATATGTTTTGTTATATATATTTCGAAGGTACTGTGCTGTTTTTTCAGTACGTCCTCGTCAGATAAAATACATGAATTGATGTATGAGATACTTCAACGGTCTTGATGGTTCAATTCATGTATTTTATCTGACGAGGACGTACTGAAAAAACAGCACAGTACCTTCGAAATATATATAATAAAACATATATTTTGATTATACGAATGTCTTCATTTATTAATATTTTGAATAAAATATATATATATATATATATATATATATTAAAATAACAGATTAAAGTTTAAGCAAAGAATCGCTGCTTTCACCCTTAACGGAATCTTCTGAAACTAACAAAGTCAATCTGTAAACGCAGAACTGGATATTTCAAAAAACGTTGCAACCGGAGGAAGACAGGAAGACGATACTTTGCTTCGTGGAAACGTTCGCTGGCTAATAACGGGAAAAAAACGAATATAATACGTCATTAATAGGAGCGGTGAAAAACAATTACGCGCAAAGACAGAACCACGTTTATGGTATAAAAGAGGTCGTAGACTAATGTTCTCTTAGGTGGTGCATAGAGACGTTCTCTGGCAATGAACGAAAATAAACGAAGATAATCTTCTTATATATAAAGTGAAGATGGGCATTGTTTGGTGTTCCCAACTTGCATGCTACACCGTTCATCCAATTTTCATGAAACCTCACACATATATAAAACTCAACGCGTAGAGTGGAATAGGCTACTTGAAAATTTCGAAAAATCGATAATCGGGACCCCAGACGCCAAAAATCGATATTTTCAAAAATCGATGAAACTCGACGCAAGTGTGTATTTTGATCCGGGGATAAACGTGCGCTACATTAAATTTTCGAACAATCGATAATTGGATCACCAGAGGCAAAAAGCGATATTTACGAAATTTGTCCGATTCCAATGACTTTGCGCAAAAAACAAGGCAAAGTTGCAGATGGGATAATTTTTTACAGGAACGTCCGATTTTCGTGAAAACTGTCGCAAATGATTCGTCCATTATGCCGCGATTCAGATAAAGTCCCTTTTATTTCTTCTTCTGCACATGTGAGCGCCAAAATTGTAAAAAAAAAAAAAAATTTGAAAAAATCGACTTTTTCACCCTGCTTTAAAAATCAACTGAAATTTCAATTCCAAATTAATTTGACTTCCGTC
>CAXHJY010001274.1:2500-5000 GCA_964016885.1 Eledone cirrhosa
TTGTGTGTGTGTGTATATGGGTGTTATGGGTGTGTGTGTGAGTATGTTAGATAGAGAGAATATATATTTTTTGTGTGTGTGTATATATATATGTGTGTAGGAAAGTGGTTCTATTAGTAGAAATGGGGAGGGTGTTGTAGGTGTGGGGGTTTTTATGTGTGTGTATGGGTGTTATGTGTGTGGGAGTATGGTTAGCATGTTAAGATGAAGAGAATATATATATATATATATATATATATTGTGTGTGTGTATGTGTGTGTGTAGGAAAATGATTCCTTTAGTAGGAATATTTTTGAATGAACATATTTTCCTGACTTTTTCGTGTTTGCTGTTGTATTGCCAGTGCAAACGTATGTTTAAGGTTTATTTAGTTCGGGTTTTTATTTTCTAAAGTAGGTGTTATGTGTGTGTGTGTATGTCATATTGTGGTGTTGACATAATGTATATTAAACCTTATTTAATGTTGGTCTATATATTTGAATAAACATATTTTCCTTATTTATTCGCATTTGTTCTGTTGTATTGTTAGCGCAAAGGTAAAATGGGAAGACTTGGAATTTGGGTGTCTTATTACTTGCGCAAATGTCTATATACATATATATATATATATATACATATATATATATATATATATATATATATATATATATATATATATATATATATATATATATATATATATATATATATATACATATATATATATATATATATACATATATATATATACATATATATATATATACATATATATATATATATATATATATATATATATATATATATATACATATATATATATACATATATGGAAAGTTATATTTAAATTGTTGGGTTAACAACGAGTAAATATTTATAACTGATATAAAAGCACTCAACAAGTATTTGGAGTATATTTATGATATTAAATAAATGGAAACTATATTTATAAAACCATATTTATTTCATTATATATATTTCAGGGATATCATATTAACAATATGTTATGCCTTCATCAGACAAAATACAATATAAACAGTCTTATAAATAAATAGATATGACATACCGTTCAATCGACTTGCATTTGGGAAGTTGATTTGGCAGTAAAAAAAATATTGTGGACAGTTGTAAAAAGAAAGAGAGAAAGAAAGAAAGAAAGAAAAACGAAGAAAAAGAAGAAATGCATGTGACTAAATAGAGAGATATAGAAAGATAGATAAAGAGAAGAACTTCATGTAAAGGAACAGAGAGAGATATATAGAGAGAGGAAAAAAGAAAGAGATAGATAGAGATAGATAGAGAAACTAGGTAGTTGAGTATCAGTTGATACATTTATTTATTTATTTATTTATTTATTTAGCTCTAGTATTAATGTAAAGAGAGATGTATGTAGTTAAGAGAGAAAATAGCCGTTATATAGAGAGAAAAAAAGAGAAAATGAAGAAGAGAAAATGAAAAATAACCAGACATAAACGAGGCAGAATTTAAAAAACGCTATGTTTCATCATGTAGAAAATATTAGTTCGTATAAAACAGGCATTATACTGTAAATATCAGTATTCATGAATGAGACATGTATCTATAATGTGTGAAAAGTAATGATCTTATGTCTAGTTTTTAAAAATTCATATGTTTATATCATAATTATAAACAAACTCCCAATTCACACGAAAACATTCTCATTGTGCTATAAAAATTCATGTATACATATATGTGTGTATATATACACATATATATAGAGTCTATATTAATTTTAACAATACTATTCTTGTCTTTACTCTACATGATTGTCGATCAAGCAGAAATAAAGAACAGATTTCAATATATTAATAAAAATAAAAATAAAAATAAAAATAAAAATAAAATAAAATATCAGAGACAAGAAAAAAAATAAATAAACAGAAAACTAAAACATTTAATATTAAAAATAAAAATAAAAATATTACAAAATATTAAAAAATAATAAAAATAAAACATAGTATGCCACGTAAATCGGCCACAAAAGATCAGCCTTTCAAAGTTAATTGACAATATATTGCCAAGTTCATCATAAGCATCAGAGTCGAAAAAGATAAAACAAAAATTATTTACCAAATCCTGTCTAGCAGAAATCATTCCAAAAGTTTAGGATACCCATTTGGTCTACATATGTTCTTATATTTAATATAGAAGTTTATCTTGTGTAAAATTTAATTCGATATATTTGGAGTATCAGCTTTTAGGGTAGTTTAATTATTCATGAAGAATGTTTTAATAAAAAGAATGTTTTAATAAAAAGAAGAAATCGAAAGATTTATCGGCTAGTTTCATAAATAATTACAAATCAAATCAAACATAACTACATTTTAAATTTAAATTTATATTTAAACGTTGAGTTTAATCTATGTCTGCAGCAACTGAATAAATTTGTCCGTAGATTAAGGGAATTTTTAGATTTTAGTATAAAGAATATCTCCTCCGCACAGAGGTCACATGTCTCAGAGGATGAATTAAAAGGAATCCCTTTTGAAACTATATTCCA
>CAXHJY010001274.1:7500-15000 GCA_964016885.1 Eledone cirrhosa
AAATAAATAAATAAAAATTAAATAAATAAATAAAATTAAAATTTAAATTTAAATTTAAATAAATAAATAAATAAATAAATAAATAAATGGAGTTAAATAAGTAAATAAATAAAATTAGATAACATGAAATGAAATAAAATAAAATAAAATGAAATAAAGTAAATTGAGATAAGATATATATTTTTTTAGAATATATCTCTTGAATATATCAGGGGCCCACGAAGGCACTAAGTGTCACAGTTATGTGTATCACTTGACCATTTTTTAAAAATATATTTCTTGAAAACATCAGGGGCCCACGAAGGCACTAAGTGTCACAGTCACCAGTATCACTTGACCATTGCAAGGCAATGGAGGCGTCCCAGGTTGGGCAGTCTCAAAAGTTCACTCGAAAGTCGCGGGTGTGCATTCACACAGTTGAGCGGTGGGGTAATCACAAACCGGTTCACACCCGGGCAGGAGTCCAATGGTCAGAGAGAGGTGCATCGAAGGAAGGTAGAAGAATTCACGTGCATTAGCAAGCGAGGTGCAGGCGGGTTAGCCGAAGCAAGCAGACACAGTTGTAGCGCATACAAAAGATATATAAAAAGACAGAAGATATATAAAAAATAGCTTCAAGAGCCATTAAGTCACCGCATTGGGACATCACAAGATTGTACACATCAATATGTTCAGCACGTATATGCACATAGACACACCACATGCATATGCAGAGACGGTATACATATATATATATATTTTTTTATATACTTTTTTTATATACAGACACATACAACCACCAACACCCATACACATATAAATGTATACACGGACACACACGCACACACACACAGCGTAGGACACCCGGGTCAAAGCTGATATTAAACACCGAAATACCACATTAGACCAGACCCACCACCACAGGTAATACATTCAAAATAAATACATACGATGAGATGTAGTAAAATAAAGTTGAAATCCTACGGAGATATTCATGTCCGCACGTGCCATTGCCCGATTCAAGTGTACACAGACCGTTAGTAACTACGGAGGGCTATCGGGGCCAAAACGTTTCTTTCGGGATCATAACAACGACCGTCAATATATGGAAGGCCGATCGTGCTAGAAAGACTACAACCCCGGGCAAGAGCTCCCAGAGGTCAAGATACACATAACTGTGACACTTAGTGCCTTCGTGGGCCCCTGATATATTCAAGAGATATATTCTAAAAAAATATATATCTTATCTCAATTTACTTTATTTCATTTTATTTTATTTTATTTCATTTCATGTTATCTAATTTTATTTATTTACTTATTTAACTCCATTTATTTATTTATTTATTTAAATTTTAATTTTAATTTTAATTTTATTTATTTATTTAATTTTTATTTATTTATTTATTTATTTATTTATTTATTTATTTAATTACATTTAATTACATTTAATTATACATTTAATTATATCTTATATTATATTATTTTAATTTAGTCTATGTTATTTGATTTTAGTTTACCTTATTTTATCTTATTTTATGATTATATTATATTATGTTCTATTTTATATAATTTTAATTTTAATTTTATATTATTTTATCTCATTCCTTACCCTGCATCACTATTATCTGTATATTTTATATTTTATATGTAAGTTTGTTATGTATTTCTTTATATTTTCTTATATATATTATAAGTCTGTTTTTCACCTATTTTTTACCTACTCTTACCTAATCCCATCTATCTTATCTACTCTTGTCTGTTCTCTTATCCATGTGTATGCTTGTATGTAACTATATGTTGACAGCACCCCGCCCAACTGTGACTGATAGCACCCCTTATTTTTCATTGCTTATTTTTCATTGTTTATTTTATTATCTTATTTTTATTTTTATTTTTATTTTTAGTTTTATTTTTATTTTTATTCTTATCTTTATTTTTACTTTTACTTCCTTAATATCCTTTATCGTCTATTATTATTTTTCATTCTTCAATGTCTTGGATTTGTTATTGCTTGTATGGTATGTAATTAACCTTTAAGCTCTGATGAGTCCCACTTATAGTGCGGATGAAACAATGTTAGCAAGTAAAGATATGCATATGCTATAGGCGTTCTTTGTTATTTATTATATCACGGCTCTGTCCTCAGACATTGAGCTAACCTTATACTGCCTGCTGGATAAGTGGAGTGTTATACACCCCTGATCCTCTCCCTAGTATACTATACGGCTCCCACTGGTTGAGCTTAACTTTGATATACGCGGATTTGTGTCCTTGTATATTATCAGGCAGTATGCTAACAAAGACATACTTACCCATTTCCTTGAAGAATATTCCCACCCCCCCTAAAATCTCATATGAGAAATCATTGATAACTAGCATAAACTCATTCGTAAAACGTGTTCGGTGGCGTGCGTTCCATTTTGATAAGAAGTATGATAGCCCTGAAGAGAGGCGTAGTTTTAATAATTATGGATTTAAGACCTATAGGAGCCCCCCGCATAATAGCCTGTTGGATAACTTCGAAAGTGAGCTATTATCCCTTGTTAGGAATATTAGATATAAAAAATCTATATGTACCAATAAATTTCAGAGTAAACTAAGTTCAATCGTTAGGGACTTTAGGGATAATAAATCCATTCTGGTCCCCTCTGACAAAACTAAAAACTTATATAGTATGGATTATAAAACCTATCGAGGCTTCATTTATAATGAACTACATAGGAACTACAAAAAAACAACGCAGAGTAATTTAGATAATATTAATATGGAGGGGTATAACATAGTGGTAAAACTAGGTCTGGATAAACACACTCAGCCTTATTACCCCAAGCAGCCTAGATTCACCCTCAAGGACCACAAGGAAGATTTTATTAGCAGACCCTCAGTTAGGCTTATCTGCCCCTCCAAGTCCGACCTGGGGATTATTAGTAAGGGAATCTTGGATAGCGTTATTCCCCTGGTTAGAGAAAAAACTTTCCTTGAGCTTTGGGGTAACACTAGTGAGGTCATTACGTGGTTCTCTACGGATTGTGGTCGTGACTCACTAAAATTCATCCAATTTGATATTGATGCTTATTATACATCTATATCTCCTATTATCCTCAATAAGGCCCTCATCCTAGCCATGCAGAGGGGGGCAATTACTAGGCCACGGATAGACATTGTTCTCGCTGCACGTAAAACCATTATCATGTTTGAGGATAATCTATGGACGAGAAAAAACACACCTGATAATTTTGACATTACTATGGGGTCGAGTGACTCTGCTCAAGTCACCGACTTAGTTGGGCTATACCTCCTCAATGAACTGCATAGTAACTTCCCTTTCCTTAGGGGCGGGTTGTACCGGGATGACGCCCTACTCTCCATAGATACTAGTAAGTATAATATAGTGCGCATTAGGAAAAAGCTGCATAGTTTTTTTAAAACATTTAACCTATCCATTACTATGGATATAAATGATAGAACTGTGAACTTCCTGGGTGTTACACTGGACTTGGATAACCATACGTACACACCGTACCATAAGCCTAATGAATTGCTGACTTACGTGAATACCAACTCCAACCACCCTAGGTCGGTCATCAGCGGTATACTGAAGGGCGTATCTAACAGAATAAGTTCACTCTCACATAGTGAGGAGGCGTTTGACTCGCAGGCTGATTACTATAATGACGCCTTAGCTAGATCCGGCTTTAGGGACAAATTGTATTACACCCAGGGAAATAATGGTCCTAATAGTAGCTCTACCAGTGTTGTTATAACACATAATATGTCCATTGGTAATCGAGGTGTCGCGAATGGGAGGGTTCTAAATGCCGGTGGAATGAAGCAGCAGGGCACCATTAGTCTAAGTAATAGCAATAGAGGTGTCGTGAATGGGAGGTTTCTAGATGCCGGTAGAATGAACCAGCAGGGCACCATTAGTCTAAGTAATAGCAATGGTAGGCCTCGCAGCTCCCCGCATAGACTAGGTGAGCATAGGAACCGTAGAAATAATAATGCTAATTATACTGATGGAAATAGAAAGAATAAAAAGAATAGAAGAAGATTGAATACATACTTCAACCCCCCTTTTAATTCTGAAGTGGCTATAAATATTCCTAGGGCCTTCTTCTCTGTGTTAGAAAGGAACTTCCCTCCTGGTAATAGGTACCACTCTATCCTCAATAAGAATGTTGTTAAACTTTCGTATTCTACAACCCAAAATCTGGCCTCTCATCTGGCCATTACTAATAATAAGAAAATAAAGGAAGGCCTGGACAACCTAAGCCTAGGGGAAAACACGGTAGTGGACAGAGTGGGCAGAAACACAAGTGGTGATCATTCTGAGAATAGCATCACCAGAGGTTGTAACTGTAGAAGGGCTTCAGGCTGCCCCCTGAATGGTTTCTGCCTTGTTAGAAACATAGTTTATGCGTGTGATGTAGTAACTACGGCGTCCACTAAGACCTATATAGGATCAACCTCCACCCCCTTTAAGACCAGGTTTAACTCTCACCAATCCACTTTTAGACATAATAAACTGAGGAACTCCACCTCCTTGGCAGCGTACGTCCATAATTTAAAAAATGCACGAACACATTACACACTTACTTGGCGGCAGGTTGCTAAATCCCATCCATATACTCCTCATAATAGAGTATGTAACCTATGCCTTGCCGAATCTCACTCTATTATATTTGCTAAATGCCCTCTACTAAATAGAAAGTCTGAAATATTTTCCTCTTGCCCCCACCGAATATTAAGCTCTTTCTTCTACTTTAAACCTGTTAGCTAGCACTTCCTTATTCCTCCAGTTGGGCTGTCTTGTGTAACTGTCTCCTATTGTTGGTCGTCTATGTATACGAGTCGGTGAATGTATACGTATGCCTGTGGGAGGATATTGATCTGGATATTGGGGTGTGCAGGTGAGTGGGTGTGTATGTTAATAAGCACCCCTGTTTGGCACAGTGGATGTAACCCATCCACGCTCGCCTACCCACCATTGGTGCATTGGTGGGTCTATCCTGACGTATATCTTGTTGATCTGTACCTCTGTATGCGCATGAGTTGGGATGTAATGTATTTATGTAAAGCGTGTACTGCGATTTAGGCTGCACTAATAGAAATTTAGCCTGTAGCTGTGGGCGGACCTGTGCCAGCCCGCCGTAAGCAGTGGATACGTGGCGCATGTACGTGTTGCCCTCATATTCTGTGGTTTAAGATCTACAGGCTGACCTCTGGGGGCTCTTGCCCGGGGTTGTAGTCTTTCTAGCACGATCGGCCTTCCATATATTGACGGTCGTTGTTATGATCCCGAAAGTAACGTTTTGGCCCCGATAGCCCTCCGTAGTTACTAACGGTCTGTGTACACTTGAATCGGGCAATGGCACGTGCGGACATGAATATCTCCGTAGGATTTCAACTTTATTTTACTACATCTCATCGTATGTATTTATTTTGAATGTATTACCTGTGGTGGTGGGTCTGGTCTAATGTGGTATTTCGGTGTTTAATATCAGCTTTGATCCGGGTGTCCTACGCTGTGTGTGTGTGCGTGTGTGTCCGTGTATACATTTATATGTGTATGGGTGTTGGTGGTTGTATGTGTCTGTATATAAAAAAAGTATATAAAAAAAAATATATATATATATGTATACTGTCTCTGCATATGCATGTGGTGTGTATATGTGCATATACGTGCTGAACATATAGATGTGTACAATCTTGTGATGTCCCAATGCGGTGACTTAATGGCTCTTGAAGCTATTTTTTATATATCTTCTGTCTTTTTATATATCTTTTGTATGCGCTACAACTGTGTCTGCTTGCTTCGGCTAACCCGCCTGCACCTCGCTTGCTAATGCACGTGAATTCTTCTACCTTCCTTCGATGCACCTCTCTCTGACCATTGGACTCCTGCCCGGGTGTGAACCGGTTTGTGATTACCCCACCGCTCAACTGTGTGAATGCACACCCGCGACTTTCGAGTGAACTTTTGAGACTGCCCAACCTGGGACGCCTCCATTGCCTTGCAATGGTCAAGTGATACTGGTGACTGTGACACTTAGTGCCTTCGTGGGCCCCTGATGTTTTCAAGAAATATATTTTTTAAAAATGGTCAAGTGATACACATAGCTGTGACACTTAGTGCCTTCGTGGGCCCCTGATATATTCAAGAGATATATTCTAAAAAAATATATATCTTATCTCAATTTACTTTATTTCATTTTATTTTATTTTATTTCATTTCATGTTATCTAATTTTATTTATTTACTTATTTAACTCCATTTATTTATTTATTTATTTATTTATTTATTTAAATTTAAATTTTAATTTTAATTTTATTTATTTATTTAATTTTTATTTATTTATTTATTTATTTATTTATTTATTTATTTATTTATTTATTTATTTAATTACATTTAATTACATTTAATTATACATTTAATTATATCTTATATTATATTATTTTAATTTAGTCTATGTTATTTGATTTTAGTTTACCTTATTTTATCTTATTTTATGATTATATTATATTATGTTCTATTTTATATAATTTTAATTTTAATTTTATATTATTTTATCTCATTCCTTACCCTGCATCACTGTTATCTGTATATTTTATATTTTATATGTAAGTTTGTTATGTCTTTCTTTATATTTTCTTATATATATTATAAGTCTGTTTTTCACCTATTTTTTACCTACTCTTACCTAATCCCATCTATCTTATCTACTCTTGTCTGTTCTCTTATCCATGTGTATGCTTGTATGTAACTATATGTTGACAGCACCCCGCCCAACTGTGACTGATAGCACCCCTTATTTTTCATTGCTTATTTTTCATTGTTTATTTTATTATCTTATTTTTATTTTTATTTTTATTTTTATTTTTATTTTTATTTTTATTTTTATTTTTATTTTTATTTTTATTTTTATTTTTATTTTTATTCTTATCTTTATTTTTACTTTTACTTCCTTAATATCCTTTATCGTCTATTATTATTTTTCATTCTTCAATGTCTTGGATTTGTTATTGCTTGTATGGTATGTAATTAACCTTTATGCTCTGATGAGTCCCACTTATAGTGCGGATGAAACAATGTTAGCAAGTAAAGATATGCATATGCTATAGGCGTTCTTTGTTATTTATTATATCACGGCTCTGTCCTCAGACATTGAGCTAACCTTATACTGCCTGCTGGATAAGTGGAGTGTTATACACCCCTGATCCTCTCCCTAGTATACTATATATATACATATATATATATATACATATATATATATTTATACATATATATACATATATATATATATACATATAGTTTTAATATAGATGAGATTCTACAGGACTAGAACTGTTTCATTCATTAGAAATCATCAGGTATCTGGGTATCAAAAAATTTATAGGTCTCTACAAGTGGTAGGAGAGGGTGGGGAGTTGGATGGGTGCAGGTCATTGGTTGATAGAAAAGGGAATTCATTAAAAGCTAATTCTACAAAGCTATAGTTAATTTTTATTTTTATTTATATTT
>CAXHJY010001274.1:27500-30000 GCA_964016885.1 Eledone cirrhosa
TTTTAAAAGGGTACGTCAAAGCTTATTTGTAAAACTGTTATATATTGTATTTTGTCTGATGAAGGCATACCATAATTTTATTTGGTATCCCTGAAATATGTATAATGAAATAAATATGGTTTTATAAATATAGTTTCCATTTATTAATATCGTATATATATATATATATATATATAGGTCAGGACTCCGAAGGCTGAGTTCCGGTCGTTTCAGCTAGATCTGTCTAAACGGCCGGAGCTCAGCTGTCGGAGGCCCTAACTCTTTTCCTATGACCCACTCTACTACCCTAAGTATTGAATTCTCTGGTATCTTACTATTTGTTATATATATATATATATATATATATATATATATATATATATATATATATTTTTTTATATATATATATATATATATATATATATATATATATATATATATATATATATATAGTATTTACGTATCGAGAAAGAGAAAAAAAGGGGGGATAGGTGATACATATAGTTATTTGCCAAGTAGCGTATGCCAAAGGTGCTCGATACTAGTGCCGGCAGTATTAAATATTCGAAGGGTTAATATTTAGTGGGCTAGAGAGTTAGCAGAGCGTAAGCACGTGGGAAAGTAAAAAATCGGAGAATAGACCGTTAAAACATGTTTATTTAAAATAGCACCTACGTACGTTTCGCCCAGTTGGGCTTCTCAAGGGCATAAATAATCACAAGTGTTCCTTATATTGCTCGGAAAGAGTTTTTTGGGTTAAATCCACATCAAGGTTCATTGCTCGCAAAAATATCTTGTTTTGATTTTGCAGCAGGTCAAGAGAGGTAATTCTGGCCGGTGTTAGGGCAGTCTTTCCCGGACAAATTTTTTTTATTTTTTTTTATGCCGCATCCGTTTGTCTGAGGCTGGGTCTGGTATGCAAAGATTGTTTCCTGGGTGTTATTTTGCAGCGCCTGCCCGCCGGGGTGTTAAGACTTGTTGCAGGGAGATCCAGTGTACTATTTCACTCTTCATCCTTAACCCATCTGAAGAAGGATATTTTTAAGCGATGTGTTAAACTTATCGCTGTTTCAGCTCTGCTGTTGATGAGCTCGTGGGGTGCAGTTATGATGTGGTAGAGCTCCATGAGGCAAAGATCGCATTTCCTCTTGAAGTTGTACGGTGCAGCCCTGCCGACAATCTCCCAGTGCGTGGAGAAGCTGATGTTTAAGTCCTTTAGTGATGTGATGTAGTCCGCGAGCGAGGTGGAGTGCCTTAGTTTTCTATTTGTGAAAGAGTGGAGATGTGTTCGAAACCTAATTTTGAACGGGCCGGAGGTGGCCCCTATATAATGTTTAACGCTATTGTGGCTAGTAATAGTGCATCTATATATAACCCTATCAGTCAAGCAGTATCCTCTAAGGGGGCAGCGTCCTCTGTCGCGGCAGTTGCAATTTCTATCGCGGTTCCGTCTATTTCCCACGGTAAGGCTATCATTGTTGCTGCCTACGTTGTTACCTACGCTACCGCAGCTGTCGTTATCACAATTATGTATATATATATATTTATTTATTTATTTAACTTCTAGTTGAGTGCTTAATTCGGTTTGTGTAAAGGAATTTTATTCCTTTGTTCCAAACTTTGATTTGACCGCCAAAACCGGGGTTTACCTCCCTTCGGGAAAACCATGTGCCTTCTACCAGTGTTTACTGCTATTATTCACACCCGGGCGGACGAGAACGAAAAACTTGTTGAAGTAAATTCCCCTGTTCTATCTTCCCAAATCCATTAACTTGCAGACCCCTGCAAGTGGATTTTGTCGATTTCGGATTTACAGAAACCTAGCGGAGATATTATATATTATATGTGATGTGTATTATATGGTATATATCATGTGTTGTGTATGGTAACGACGCGACGGTCCAGGTTTGTCATATTTTATCCTGATTTCAGTTTCTTTCGTCACTTTGATCACTGCGGCCCACATATCCGTCGCTGTCTTCAACTTGCAAAGCTGTCTAAACGTAATGTTATAAATCTAGGGTAATATACCCTATTGAGTGCTTAGCTGCACACCGAGATTGCATTCGTTAGCTTGGCTGCAGCCGGAGCTTCGATGATGCTGTAATAAATTTTGTATATATATATATATATATATATATATAATACATGTAAATACATACACATATATATTTTTTTTTATTAAAAATCCTGTGGTACCAGTGTTTGGGAAGTGCCACCAAATGATCCCGAAGAAGAGCCGAGTGAGGAGTGTTGCCACTTCTACATTGTGGGGTGGGTTGTACCACGTAACTCTACGTTTCCTGTTCCGGTGGTTGTTGAGTACTTCTTGTGGTTCGTCGAATTCCGTGTCTTGCTTAAATCCGCAGCGTCTAAGGGTATCATTGTAATAGGTGACTCGCACATGGAAGATCTGCTTGGTCATGGTCAGCCGGGAGATATGGTTGGAGACGTCGTAGTTATTATTGTTCATGGTGGTGTTGTTGTTATTGCCATTTGTGTCGTCTTTGCTACTCTTAAT
>CAXHJY010001274.1:50000-65000 GCA_964016885.1 Eledone cirrhosa
TTTATTTCGTATTTTTTTTATTTACATAACTTTCGGTTTTGGTTTCTTAACAGAATGTAAAGAAAATGTATGATTCGATATTGATTCTGCTATATAATCGAGTCCATTCTCACAATGATATCAATTCTGACACGTTATAATATTAAATATAGTCCCAAGGTGTTCTGACTATACAAATATATGTGTGTGTGTGTGTGTGTGTGTGTGTGTGTGTGTGTGTACGTGCGTGTGTGTGTGTGTGTGTGTGTGTGTGTGTGTGTGTGTGTGTGTGTGTGTGTGTGTGTGTGTGTGTGTGTGTGTGTGTGTGTGTGTGTGTGTGTGTGTGTGTGTGTGTGTGTGTGTGTGTGTGTGTGTGTGCGTGCGTGTGCGTGTGTGTGTGTGTGTGAGTGAGTGTGTGTGCAGATGTATGATTGAATCTGAGCGTGTGTACATAACAAAGCTAATATTTTAAAACTATCATTTACTTTTGTCATGATTATTTGCAAAGCGTGCGAAAATATGGAATACGCCAAAAGTTAGAAAGGCAAAAACAAAAGAAAAAAATAAGAAGAAAACTAAATATGCAGGAATGAGATGTGATAGAAAATGTAGGGGGGACAGAGATGTCGGGGGGGGGAGAAGAAGAAGAAGAAGAAGAAGAAGAAGAAGAAGAAGAAGAAGAAGAAGAAGAAGAAGAAGAAGAAGAAGAAGAAGAAGAAGAAGAAGAAGAAGAAGAAGAAGAAAAAGATCATCATAATGTTGTTGCTGTTGGTGGTGGTGGTGGTGGTGGTGGTGGTGGTGATGGTGGTGGTGGTGGTGGTGGTGGTGGTGGTGGTGATGGTGGTGGTGGTGGTGATGGTAGTGATGGTGGTGGTGATGGTGGTGGTGGTTGTGGCGACGGCGAAATCAGAGGAAAGCGGAAAATAGAAAAAAAGAAGGCGAAGAATAATGAAGATGGCAACGAATCGCGAAAGAAACATTTTATGAAAACGAAAAAGAAAGCGAAGAATAACTACATCGATGAAGAAGAAATAAAACTAAAAGATAAGAAATGCAATGGCATAGAAGAAAATAACATATGAATAAGTAAGATAAAAGACAAATATATGAATCAAACAAATAGATAATAAACATATATAGATAAGTGATCTAAACAGAGGTATTTCAAGTCAGATTTCCATAGATACGTGTGAAAACACATCAAACAGCCCATGCTGTAATATATTTCAATAGATTCATACACACGTGTATCTAGTCCCGAACACTGGTAGAACACGTAGACCTATAATACTAGACACCGGCCATATTGATTTAATCAGGACATTTCCAAAACGTGACGATTCAATCAGAGCAACACCTACTGTTGTCCGCCATTTTTTCTTAGATTCACTTTCGTGATGAAAAAGGAAATTATGCACATATATATATATATATATATATATACACATATATATATTGTGTGTGGGGGAAGGGTCTCGTAGTGTAGTGTATAGTGTCGTACTTGTGTTTTGGCGTGTAAGCTTGTATGAAATGTATTCGCATATTTATATATGTAACCAAAGGAAATTATTTTAATTTCAGCTTCAGCCATCATCAGCCGCCGTCTTAAAAAAGATACAATGAATGTTGTTACATTTTCGGATATTCGGATGTTCGGTTCTAAAGGAATTAAACGAAAATGAATAACAACAAGACCAAATAAAATACAAAAGTCACAAGAACGGTGTTTGTAAATGCACAAGCTGGCGTTTTATAGGCCAGCCGAAATGAATATTAAGTACTGTCTCAAGTATAGAGTAGATCAATGATATGAAACAAAGGAATTGATAGAAGGAATATACTTAGTATAGTCTGATGGCTGCATTTCACACGTTCAAAAATTGGATAACATTTATCTGTCTTCAATACATTGTGCTAAAACATCATTATCTCCATTTGTTGTTGGTCTTTGGTGCAGTTATATATATATATTCAAATGCGTTTCCCTCGAAATTAGAAACTTCTGCCTAGCAACTTGGTGTGTTACAAATATGGTATAGTCATATTTGGAATGGTATTTGAGTATAAGTCTCTAATATCGGGACAGGTATATAGTTAAACAACTACAACGAAATCTCTTTCAAATCACAACCTGCCGTGATAAAATAAAATACACTTTTGATCAAGTAGTTCTGAATATACTTATAGGCCGTGAATATTTTTCTTCTGTGCGAAAGACTTGCCTAGGTGGTTTGTGGAACATCAATAGTCGCCCATGTATACAAGTCTTCCTTTTCCACGCAACCGGATTTATTAAAGAAAATTATAAACACATCTTAGAACCAGTGATTTTACAAGGAAACACATTTTGAATCCGATGCCTTAAAGAATTTGCCTGTTCGTTACAAAAGGTGGGATGGTAACTTATGGGACATTTTAAGCAAACATTTTCCGGATCAGGGTTGTAAAATGATACGCAAAAAAAATAATTAGAATATTCATCAGTTATAATTTTTAAGAAAGCAAAAGAAGAATGAAAAACAATAAAAAATTTCAGAAATAATTACTTCAGAAAGTCCTAAAGAAAATTGAAGTCAAATTCCTATTAAGTTATCCAATTACAATATTTCAATTCCAAATCTTTTGTTTTTCGTTTTCTATCTATTTTTTATGTAGCTTTTTTGTGTTCATTTTCTGTAATCTGTCTAGTATTAGATATGATCTGCAACAGAATAACACACACACACACACAAAACTTATATATATATTATTCCTTTATTCTCAGAAGAAACAAGATGCTACTGAGTACTTTGTCAATTTCCTACCTTGGACTAAGATACCTATTGATTTTCAAATTGTTAGACGTATTTTTACAAAAGTAATTCAGCGTGAAGGAACACTATAAAGAACCGTTAGCATTTGATCATTCCAGGTAGTGACCAGATTATTGGTTATGGCCAGAAGCCACAGACTAATGGACACTATATATGGCACAGATCGGTTCTTAATGTAAAAGATATACTCATTTCATGTCGTCTTGCTAAAATATTTTGCTTGCTTCTATATGTCGTGCCATCTTGTCATCATATACAGATGTATACGCGTGTGTATATATATATGAATATATATATATATATATATATATATATATATATATATATATATATATATATATATATATATATATATATGTATGTATATGCGTGTGTGTGTGTGTATACACATATATATGCAAACATAAAATATATTTTCATGTGTATGCGCGCGCGCGCACACACACACACACATATATATATATATGAATGAAATAGTTCTAGTCCTGTAGAAGTCATTTATATAAATATATATATATATATATATATATATATATATATATATATATATATATATATACATGTATATATTGTATATATATATATATATGTATGTATATATGTATGTGTATATACATGTATATATATATAAATATATATATATGATTATATATATGGTGGCTGCCAACCCGTTTTCGAGTACGGCCACTACTTTATATCCATGTAGGAGAACCCCTACCGATGCGCTGAACGAGTCTGACTTTTTAGTCCAGCCAGCGACTTGAAAACTCTGGTACAAACACTACACCTGTGACAATTATTGACACATATTGCTGGGGCCATGGTACCATGTGACAACAAGTGCAGAGAGATCTCCAGATATAAAGCAATGCCTGTGCCGTGAAGCTTTTATAGTGAGCAAAGGCACTGCACAAAGCCAGTCCCACTCTCTTACGCAAGATGATATTTACCAAAAAGAAGAACAAGTCAACATCATTGGATACCATCAGGGTTGCAGGTGTTATATCAGAGTTTTCCTTCTCCTAGAATTCTGCCTTGACAAAGGCTAAGGTGTCATCTCTCCCGGTGATTTTGGATGGCCATTGACTCTTAAGAGCTCCTTTGCCCTTTGACAGGTTTTGTTTTTAGTCCTGCAGGATGGCCAAAGTCACCCTCCTCACCAAGAAACCTACATATATAAATATATATATATATATATTGTTATACTTGGGGAGGGTCATATTTGTGTAATATTGCCAGAATTAATAACAGAACACACTCACTGTTTGGTTGGTTTTCGCTTCTCGCTGTCTTTTATATCTGTAATCTAGCTTACTCGGTCCTCAATGTTGCCATTGACTGACCGACGGTCAAAAATAATACAGATACAATATAGACACAAACACATATATATAGTTTACATAATTTACATAAATCTTTCGTTGCACATCTGCAACATCGTCAGTGGTGTTATATTTTCCTCCTGTTGTGTTGTATGTCTACGCCATTTTTTATTCAGTCTGTCTATATATTTATTTATTTATTTGCTTGTTTGTTTATTTTTTTTTGTCTTCTTTACGCATGCGTTTGCGTGTGTGTATAGTGTTATGTTTGCTGTGTGACTAGTGTGTATAGTGTTATGTTTGCTGGGTGACTAGTGTGTGTTTATGTGCTTGTTGTTATTGTGCTTGTATGTATTTATCTTATTTTATTTACTTATTTATACTTCTCTTAGGTCAGTGTTGTTTGTTTGGGTGTTGTTGTTATTCCACTCATTCTTTCTGTTTAGCTTTGGTCTTCTAATTTCTATTTCACTGGCCTCTCTGATTTGCCTATCTGCGTGACCCAGCAGATATATTTATATATAAAAAGTGGTCCACTTAAAAATATATCACTTAACTAAAACAACGCCCATGGTGTAAAGAGAAAAAAAACGCGCGTTATATAGCCCATGGTTGTTTGAATAGACCAAAAGGCCGCTAGAAACAGCAGCCCAGAACCATTCAACTTAAGAAGCTCTACTTACACAAAGAAATTAGGAGCCAATATGACAAATTAAAAACGGAGTTAAAGACTCTGGTGGTTTTCTATCCCCTATAATTGAAGACATACCTCTTTGTGTATTCCCCTCTATATCATGTCTTATATATATATATATATATATATATATATATATATATATGTGTGTGTGAGTATGTCTGTGTGTATGTATGTATATATATGCATATATATATGTATATATATATATATATATAGGAGAAAGTATGACCCCGACGGCAGAGTTCAAGCCGTTTCGACGGCTATTTCTGGACCTACTTTCTCCTATTACCCACACTACTACCCTAAGTATTGAATACTCTGGTGCGTTATGGTCCATCTGGTTCCTTACTACAACTACTTCGTTATATATATATATATTGTTATACTTTCGGAAGGTCATGCTGCCAATAACACATGCACCTGTTGGTTTTCACTTCAATTTATTATAAATTTCTGGTTGGTTGGTTGGTTGGTTCGATAACCATATGGTTGTTTAGATACTGTCAAAGCTCTTTTGTCACACATTCTGTGACCTCCTCAGTGACGAGGTTTTTATTTTATGTGTCTCTCCTTTGTTCTGTCCTACACCATCTTGTTTTTGTGTACTGTGTGTAGCGAGCTTAGTTTGCGTCCGTGTGCGTTTATTTATTTGTCACTAGTTGGTTGTTTGTTCTATCTGTGTGTGTCTGATTTATTTTGTTAGTTTGGTTTTTGTGTGTGTCTGTATGTCTTCATGTTCTCCGTAATTGTGATGTTGCTATTCCACTCATGTTTCCTGTTTAATTTTGGGTGGAGTTCGTTTATGTTTGTCACTTCTTGTGCATATATTTATATATACATTCATACATACTTATTTGAGATTAAGATTTGTATAACAGATTATCTACAACGTAATGAAAATAAGCATATCAAAAGTGTACGAAAATCAAACCAATAATGGAAGGTACCGAGAAGTGTTATCAAGAAGTGTCATCAGTATTTTCTATATGCAGAGAAGCCCCGATCACTCGGGCCATGTTTGCCACATTCACCCACCTTTCAGTAAATTTACTGGGGTGCAGTACCTCCCTCTCCACTCTGATTCTCCTTCTAAAGAAGGAAAAGAGTTGTTGTCCGGAGAGAAAGGCATCTGTCCTCAGTCCTCTCAACCTTTTCCACCATATAACCTCTTTCACCATAGCCACTATACAGAAGAAAACCCCCACTCTTTCGTTTTTAAATGAAGGTGGTGGTTTGATTCTTACTGTGGACTCGGCAATCAACTGGATTTGTCCCACACGTAACGGCAGTTGTTCTGCGTAGTTCCACAGGTCGGTTACGCCGGGCAGTGTACAATTGCGTGCAGGACGGTTTCAATGTCCCGCTCGCATCTTGGACACGTCCTCTTTGAAGGATCCCTGCCTGTGCCTGTAGATCTTATCGCGTACTGGTAGAACTCCTCGGTAGCACTGCCAGGCCAAGGAATAGATAGATAGATAGATAGATAGATAGATAGATAGATAGATAGATAGATAGATAGATAGATAGATAGATATGTTTCTTTTATTTGCCACTAGGGCATCAAAAGTGGGACAAGTACAAAGGGGGGAGTTTACACAAAAAGGCGTCCTCAATAAGGAGGAGGCAATAACAAAATATAAAAATAAAATGAGATATAACAAAAAATAAAATTTTTAACAAAATCCTCAATAGAGAGGAGGCGCCTTGGGGGATCGCACACACCCCCGAAAAAAGTGTGCAACCCTTCTCCTCAGGAGCACAGAGAAGGGGTGCTCCCTTGGTCTTTCATCTTCCTCACCTATAGTCTGATGTAGAGTGAAGGCCCATTCACACGGGCCATTCTCGCCACTTTCACCCATCTTTCATAGAAACGGCTGGGGTGCAGCACCTCTCTCTCCATCCTGATCCTTCTTCCGAAATGATATCGGAAGAAACGGACCAGTTGTTGGCCAGAGAGAAAGGTGCCCGACCTCAGTCCTTTCAGACGCGTCCACCATACAACCTCTTTCGCCATGGCTATTACGCACAGAAACACCGCCTCTGCTTCATCTTTGAAGGGGGGAGGCGGCTTGATCATTACAATAGACTCGGTGGTCAACCGGATCGGTTCCACCCTTGACAGCAGTTGTTCGACATAGCCCCACAGATCGGCTACGCCCGAGCAGTGTACCAATGCGTGTGCAACGGTTTCCTCGTCGCACACGCATCTGGGACAGATCTTTTTGGCGGGGTCCCTACCCGGGCGCCCGTGTCTGTAGAGCCTTTCTCGAACGGGTAAAGCCCCTCGATAGCACTGCCAGGCCAGGGACTTCTGGAAGTTGTCCATAGGTCCCGGGCTGAATGTCCTACCGAACAGGCTGGCCAGTTCGTCCTCCTCCATGTCTAGGGCTTCTCCGAGGGCGTCGTCGCACCTGCTGCGCACCAGCCCTCTATAGAATGTTGCGGTGGAGTCTCCACTGATAACCGGATCCGCCTGCCAGAGGGCGGTGAGCGCCTGGGCACACTCAGTGTGCCAGGCGCCCAGTTTTCTCGGTCTTTGCTTGACCCAGGATTGCAGCTCGGTGAGTGAGACGAGTCTGGGAAAGGTTCGTCTCACAAACGAGGCCCACACCGGTTGTCCGGTGAGGAATACGTAGAGGTGCCGTAGCCTTAATGCGTGTTTACGCATCATTAGCCACGGCATCCCCAGCCCTCCTTTCGAAGGGTGTTGACAGCAGATGGATCTCCTCACCATAGGAGCCCGCCTCTTCCAAAGGAATTGGAAGAGCGCGCGCTCCATCTTGGTGAGGGTTTCCCTTGGGCAGGGCACTACGGTCAGGCGGTAGTAGATGACGGACGCTATGTAGGTGTTCGCCACCTCCGCCCGACCTTTCAGGGATAGTTTGCAACTGGCCCACTTCTGGGTCAGTGCAAACACCCTGTTCGTAACCTCCGCCCAGTTTTTCTCCACCTGGAGGTCCGGTCCGAACCAGACCCCGAGCAACTTCACCGGGCCCTCCGTCCAGCGTCCGACGACGCTATCGGAGGGCATCGGTCTGCCCCTCCACGTGCCGAGTTGCAAACCGATCGACTTGTCCCGGTTCAGCTTAGCCCCTGTGAACTTTTCGTACTCCTCCAGTAAGGTGCCAACCGCCTCGATTTCGGAGGCCGTCGACACCATTACTGTCACGTCATCGGCGTAGGCCGACACCGCTTTCCGCAATCCCGGTTCCATAGGGATGCCCTGCAACAACTCCAACTTCCGCAGTAGTGGCTCGAGAGTCAACACATACAGAAGGGAGGAGAGGGGGCACCCTTGTCGGATGGACCGCGCGATTTTGAACGGCTCCGAGAGGTAGCCGTTCACCTTGTCCCTAGAGCAGATGCGGCTGCTGTGCATAGCAGTGATCCAGCCCCTGAAAACGGGTCCGAAGCCTGCCGCCGCTAGCACCGCATCCAGGTAACCATGGTCGACCCTATCGAACGCCTTAGATTGATCCAAGTTGATCAGAGCCCCACCAAAGCCGGGTTCGTTCACAACCCTCTCTATGATGTATCGCATGAGGTGGAGGTTGTCATGGATGGACCTGGACGGGATAGCGCATGTCTGCGCATCTCCCACCAGGTTGCCCACGACAAGCGCCAACCTCTTTGCTAGCACCTTGGCCAAAATCTGTAACTCTGTATTTAGCAGTGTTATGGGCCTGAAGTTACTTATTTCGTCCCCCTTGTTCTCGTCCTTCCTCACTAGCGTGACTACGCCCTTGGTCACAGTACAGGGAATTCTCCCGTTCTGTTGCCAGTTGCAGTAGACCGCCTCGAGGAGATCGGGGAACAAGTCCGGCATAGCTAGATATAATTCGTAAGGAAGACCATCGAGACCCGGGGATTTGCGTTTGCCGCATTGGCTCAGCACGTCCTCTATCTCAGCGGCCGAAATCGGCTCCTCGCAGGACTTCGCCTCCCTGTCTGAGAGGCGCGGCAGGCCGTCGAGGTATGGACCGAAGTCCACGTTCCCAACCGGCTCCCCGCCCCTCCCGAACAGTCGGGCAAAGTGCCTTTGAAAGGCCTCACACATCTGCTTAGGCTCAAGAATCGCCCGTCCATCCAGGTCTCGCAAAGACCGGATGGTGGATTTAGTTCCACTGTTGGCCTCTGTCACGCGGGCCCAGCTAACAGCTTTGGTCCCCTCGTTCCCTAGAGCACGTATTTTACTTCGGACAACGCAGCCTTCGTGCTTCGCGTCGAAAAACTGGCTCAAAGCCGTTCTCGACGCTAGCACTCTGGCCACGTCGCCGCTTCTAATTGCCTCTTCTACTCTATCTATTAGCTCCCTTTCCTTCCTATTCCTATCCGCAGCTAGAACCTTACTAAATTCTATCGAGACTACTCTAATCTCTCTCTTTAGAGATACCCACCACCTGCTGTTGACGATCGCTCCAGTCAACCGTTCCTTAACTAACGTACTAATCCGATTCCTGTAGGCTCTACTTGCCGGCAAGGACAAGTTGAGCTTCCAGTAACCGGGGCCCTGTCTATGAGTTCTGTCAAGGTTGACCATGCAGGTCACTAATTTGTGGTCTGAATAGCCAACAATGCGCATTTTTGGACAACTTAAAAAGTCCTTATCCTTAATTCTAACTAAGAACCTATCTAGGTACGACCTAGATGATCCGCTACGATTTGCCCAAGTCCAGGTTGGCGCAGTCGGAAAATCTAGTCGATATCTATCGGCCAGGTCAAATCGACCGATTAACCCTTTGAGGCTATTACACCCCTCTCTATCAGGGCAGGCCCCCACGTAGTCCCAGCGTGCATCTAGGATACCATTCCAGTCCCCCACTAATAGCAAGGAGCGGGACGTCCCTAGAAAAGTCTCCAGACGATGGAAGAAGTCCGGCCGCATTGACCCGAAAGGGCCGTAGGCGGCTACCAACCTAAACGCTCCGCCTTTACCACTGCCAAGGTCCAGAACCACTAGTCGACCCTCCGGGTCTAAATGTACCATCTGTGTTGCGAGACCCAGATGTTTTTGCAGCAGAACGACAACTCCACCCCCACCTCCGGGCTGACAGAAAGATGCGTGCATCTCAAAGTCATCAAAGGTGGGGGCCAGCTGTCGCACGTTGCTGATCCGGGCCTCGCAAATAACCATCACATCTATACGTTGTGACCTGAGGTCATTTAGAAGCATTGCTTGCTTCCAAGTTGAGCCCAGGCCACGCGCATTTAAACAGCCTACTCTTAGCATAGCCATGTTGGTGGTGAAGAGAAAAGGCACTTACCTCTCTGCGTCCCGGGTATCGGGCTGCACAATTTCCATTAGGGTGGGGGATGGGTTGTTGGGTGGGGTGGTGGTTTGTGGAAGTGTGGGGGCATCAGTGTGTTGTGTGGTTGGGGAGCTTGGAGTTGTGAGGGTGTTTGGGGAGGGGGTGGGATAGTTTTTTAGGAGGACGCGGTTAATGGGCCCGACGCAGGGGGGACCCACGTCCTCTTTAAAATTGTTTTTTAAAGTTTTATAGGTGTCCTGTGGGGCCTTAATCATTTTGAGGTGGGGGAAATCCCCTGCCTGGGTGAAGTTAGGCCCTTGTGTTTTTATTAGATTGTTGTTGTACACAATGTTTAACAGTTTTTTGTTTCTTGTATTTATGTATGTGTATGCATGTTTTTGTTTTTGTGTGGTGTTTTTTGTTTGCTGTTGTGAGCTCTTTTGTGTTGGTGTCAGTGTTATGTTTTGGGGAGGGTTTTTTTTCATTTGTGTGTCTGAGGTGTGTTTTCTTTTTTTTCTTTTGATTGTGTGGAAGTGCTCCTCCTCGTCTGACGACGAACTAGGGTCATCTTCCGCGTTGGAGGGGAGGGGTATATTTTCGGGTTGTGTTTGCGGTACGGGTGTTTTGGAAATTGTTTTTGTTTTTTGAGTGGAGGGGATGGGTTGGACATTGTTTTGTTTTGGTTTGAGCTGTGGTGGTTGTTTTTGTAGTGGTAGTTGTGGTGATTGTGTTGGTTGTGCAGTTGTTGGTGGTGTAGGCAGGATTGGGGTTTTCTTATTAAGTTGGGGACATACAGCCCTCAGGTGACCTCTGGTTCCGCAGAGGTAACACGAGGGCCGTCTACCCTCAACGGTAATGTTAATGAAGGTTAGATCATCCAGTATGACGCGTTCAGGGATCTGGGCGATCCTTTCGGGCCTCATTTGAACTACAAGTTCGAGGCTCGTTCCACTGAACGCGTCACCCGATGCCTTTCCCATGGACACCAGCATGTCATCCTCCAGGTCCAGAAAACCTGTCAAAACCCACCATATGTCCATAATCGGCAGGATGGTGTGGATTTTTATTTTTTGTGTTCTTCTACCCATGTACGTAGGGTAGAAGGTGTATGCGGTGGATGTGATTGGTTTGATGGACAGTTTCACTGCTGTGTCCCTGTCCTTCATGAGAATGGATAGACTTCCGTAGAGTCTATCCTTCTGAATGAAGGTGATGTCCTTCATGACGTCTTTTAAAACCAGCTCTATCTCGCTCTGTGATGGTTGAGCTGGTTTTTTACTTTTGTTCGAGATTGTCCTAAACATGACCGTGTTTAGGAGTCTCTGGCTTTTTAGTTCCGGGGGGGAATGGATTGTGAATGAACCATTTTCCCCGTACACTATATATTTTTTCGCATCCGCCAGTAGCTCCTTCGCTTTTGTTATATCTACTGGCAGATAGTCGAGGGTTTTCCTTGTCGTCTCGGCGAAGGAGAAATTTTGTTTGTTTGTGTTGTTGTTGTCGTTGGTGGTGTTGTTGTTATCATTGTTGTTGTTGTCACCGTTATTGGTCTTGTTGTTGTTATTGTTATTGTTATTGGTGTTGTTATCGTCCGTCGCATTGTTGTTGTTGTTGCTGTTGCTGCTGGTTCTTTGGGTTGTTGCCATGGCAACGTCAAGTTGTCGGTTAACAGGTGGAGAGAATTCTTCCTCTGGCTGACCTATCTTCTTGACCTCTGCTACTGTGACAGTGGCAGGGGGAAGCTGTAAGTTCATCTTCCCCTTTCCTCCTTCGAATTTTGGTGAAGAAGCTTCAGCCATTTAAAAAAATATTGACTTTTCAACAAGAAAAAACTTTTTTTTTAACTATTTCGCCTAAAGGCGTAGAATATTTTGAGAGACTGACCAGATCAAAGTTTGACCTGGCAGTCCCTCTACAAAATGGTACAAAAATTAAAGTTATCAGACAAGAATTTCTATAGAAATTTAAACAGAACTTACTCAGCAAGTTATACGCGTGTGTCCATCCCAGAGATAGATAGATAGATAGATAGATAGATAGATAGATAGATAGATAGATAGATAGATAGATAGATAGATAGATAGATAGATAAATTTCTTTATTAGCCACGAGGGCACAAAAGAAGGGGACAAATACAAATGGGGAGTTTACATACAGGTATATGAAAATAAAACTATTAATAAAACAACAAATAACAATTGAAATCCCCAATAGGGGGAGGTGTTACACAGGAGTTGTACACACCGCGAAAAAAAATGTACAACCCTCATCTCCAGAAGCACCAAGAGTGAGTACTCCCTTCCTCTCTTCCTCTTTTTCCTCAACCTACAGGATTATATAGAGAGAAGACCCAACCGCTCGGGCCATCTTTTCCACATTCACCCACCTTTTATAAAACTTGCTGGGGTACAGCCCCTCTCTCTCTCCATCCTGGCTCTTCTTCTAAAGTGGTATTTGAAAAAAAAGAATCAGTTGTTCGCCGGAGAGAAAGGTGTCTGACCTCAGCCCTTTTAACATCGTCCACCATACAACCTCTTTCACCATAGCCATAACACATAGAAAAACCGCCTCTCCTTCGTTTTTGAAAGCGGATGGCGGTTTGATCATGACAATGGACTCGGAGGTCAACTGGATTGGTCCCAAACGCGACATTAGTCGTTCTACATAGCCCCAAAGGTCGGTAACGTCGCGTACGCATCTCGGACAGATCTTTTTTGAAGTGTCTCTGCCCGGGCGCTCGTGTCTGTAGAGCTTGTCTCGAACTGGTAGAGCTCCGCGGTAGCACTGCCAGGCCAGGGACTTTTGGAAGTTGTCCATCGGTCCCGGGCGGAAGGTCCTACCGAACAGACTGGCCAGTTCGCCCTCCACTACGCCTAGAGTTTCTCCGAGCGCGGCGTCGCACTTGCTGCTGACCAACCCTCTATAGAATGACGAAGTGGAGTCTCCACTGATCGCCGGGTCCGTTTGCCAGAGGACTGTGAGCGCCTGAGCACATTCGATGTGCCAGTCACCCAGTTTCTTCGGTCTTTGCTTGACTCAGTACTGCAGCTCGGTCAGCGAGACGAGTCGTGGGAAGGCTCGCCTCACGAACGGGGCCCACACCGGTTGTCCGGTGAGGAATACGTGGAGGTGCCGCAGCCTGAGCGCGTGTTTCCTCATCGTCAGCTACGGCATACCCAGCCCTCCGTTTGAAGGGTGTTGGCAGCAGATGGATCTTCTCACCAAAGGATCCCGTTTCTTCCAAAGGAATTGGAAGACCACGCGCTCCATTTTGGTGAGCGTTTTGGCTGGACAAGGCGCGACGGTCAAGCGGTAATAGATGACGGACGCTATAAAAGTGTTCGCCACCTCCGCTCGACCTTTCAAGGATAGTTTGCACTCGGCCCACTTCTGGGTGAGCGCAAACACCTTGGCCGTCACCTCGTTCCAGTTCTTCTCCACCTGGAGGTCCGGACCAAACCAGACCCCGAGCAGCTTTACCGGTCCTTCCGTCCAGCGTCCGACAACGCCATCGGAAGGCATCGGTTTGCCTTTCCACGTTCCGAGTTGCAAACCGACGTATTTGTCCCGGTTCAGCTTCGCTCCTGTGAACCTTTCGTATTCCTCCAGTAAGGTGCCGACCTCCCCGATTTGCGAGGTGCTCGACACCATTACTGTCATGTCGTCGGCGTAGGCCGACGCCTCTTTTCGCAGTCCCGGTTCCAAAGGGATGCCCTGCAATAGCTCCAACTTCCGCAGTAGTGGCTTGAGAGTCATTACGTACAGAAGGGAGAAGAGAGGGCATCCCTGTCGGGTGGATCGCGTGATATGGAACGGCTCCGAGAGGTAGTCGTTCACCTTGACCCTTGAGCAGATGTTGCTGCTGTGTATTCCAGCAATCCAGCCCCTGAACACGGGTCCGAAGCCTGCCGCCTCGAGCACCGCATCCAGGTAACGATAGTCAACCCTATCGAAAGCCTTAGACTGATCCAAGTTCATCAGGGCCCCACCGAAGCCGGGTTTAGACCCAACCGTCTCTATGATGTATCGCATGAGGTGGAGGTTGTTGTGTATGGACCTGGTCGGGATTGCGCATGTTTGCGCTTCTCCCACCAGGCTTTCGACGTCAAGCGCCAACCTCTTTGCCAACACCTTGGCCAACAAGTCCGGCATTGCAACGTAAAATTCGTAGGGTAGACCGTCGAGACCTGGAGATTTGCGTTTGCCGCATTGGCTCAGCGCGTCCCCTATCTCAGCGGCCGAAATCGGCCTTTCGCAGAACTTCGCCTCGCTGTCCGAGAATCGCGGCAGGCCGTCGAGGTATGGACCGAAATCCATAGCCCCTCCCGGCGCGTCGCCCTGCCCGAACAGCTGAGCAAAGTGCCGCTGAAAGGCCGCGCACATCTGCTTCGACTCACGTATCACGTGTCCGTCTTGGTCCTTCAAAGACCGAATCGTGAACTTGTTGCACTTTTCGCCTCCGTCACTCGGGCCCAGCTAACAGCTTTGACTCCCTCGGTTCCCAGAGCAGGTATTTTTCTCATAGATAGATAGACAGGTAGATACATAATTAGATAGATATCTTTCTTTATTTGCCACAAGGGCGTACAATAAATGGGATATTACAAGACGTGACGGCGGGGGGTCTTACATAAAAATTATATAACTTTAATAAATAATTATAAACCATATATAAAATAAAATAACAATTGAAATCCCCAATAGGGAAGAACGTTCCTGCGTAGTGTTTTACACCCCGTAGATAGTACAACCCTGAACACCAGGAACACGTTTTGTAGGTGTTCCCGTTTATCTTCCTCAACCTACAGGTTTATATACAGAGAATCCCATTCACTCGGGTCATTTTCGCCACATTCATCCACCTTTCAGCGAATTTATTGAGGTGTAGCACCGCTCTCTCTCTCTCTCTCTCTCTCTCTTCACTCTCACCTTCTTTCTGA
>CAXHJY010001274.1:67500-85000 GCA_964016885.1 Eledone cirrhosa
ATATATATACGTATATATATATATATACGTATATATATATATATATATATATATATATATATATATATGAAGGCGTGTGGCTGAGTGGTTAGAGAATTGGATTCGCAATCGTAAGGTTGTGAGTTCGATTCCTGGACCAGGCGATGCGTTATGTCCTTGAGCAAGACACTTTATTTCCCGTTGCTCCTTCTACCTGGAGTTGCGACCGATAGATAGTATTAGCAATTGGAAAGACCAACGGAAACATTGTTCCCTCGGTCCGATTTGACGAAAGTCGATCGTCCCTTTATACGTATATATATATACGTATATATATATATTTGTATATATATATATACGTATATATATATATATATATATACGTATATATATATATATATATATATATACGTATATATATATATATATATATATACTATATATATATATATATATATACGTATATATATTAAAATTTAGGCCTAGAAGAAATAGTCGCATTTGTTGGTATAACCCACCAAATAATATGGAGGTGGCCACACCATTAGCTAAGATCATTCTTTCCCTTATTACGAAGCATTTTCTCCCTACACATAAATATAGTAAAATTTTTAATAGAAATACTATCAAAATTTCTTACTCTACGACTCCTAACCTTGCACATAACATCACAGCTTCAAATTTAGCTAAACTACCTAGCCGTAGGAACACGTGCAACCCTGTAGTTAGTACTAACTGTAATTGTAGGAATCGGGTTGATTGCCCCCTATCCGGGAAATGCCTCTCTAGTAACATTGTCTACAAATGTAAGGTTGTAACACCCACGTCCTGTAGGGCCTACATAGGGTTAACCGCCAATAGATTCAAGCAGCGTCTTTACATGCATACCCATTCTTTTCGTTACCCTCTAAGAAGGAATATGACGTCACTTTCAGCTTATATCTGGAGTCTAAAAGACAACCACACCCAATATAAGTTACACTGGGAGATCCTAGCTAGGGCTAGATCGTATAACGGAAATAAAAGACCATGTGACCTGGAAATACTCTACGCCACAGACCACATCTTAAACAAAAAATCTGAGGCAATTTCGGCTTGTAAACATAAATTGCACAAAACTTTCCTGTATTACAGCCCCACGTTATACCCTAACGGATAGTACGATCTATACGTGGATATTTTACGTCTTGATGTGGGAGCTAAGTATATGTTTTGTTTATACCATTACTTATTTGCATAGGTAAGTATATATTACTCGTATGTTTTGTGAAGGTACGTATACCTTCTCGTACGTATATTTGATTGTTTATGTTATGGCGTATAATTTTATATATTCTGGTACATATGGTTTGGCTTTGTGTATACGGGAGTTTGGCGTCTGTGTGAGTATGCTGGTTCATACGTATGTAGGGTGTGTGTATATGTGTACTTCATGTTTTGGTTGACTAACGTCTCCGAACATTCGTGTATTTACATGTAGGTATATGTGTGCGCTTGTTATATACGTATTTATTTATTTATATACGTTTATATAATTATTTATTTATTTGTATACACGCATACACACACATATTTATATGTGCGTGGTTTTGTATACCTATGGTAAGTGTTTTGCGTATGCTTGTGTATGTACGTATTTGTTTTCATGTATGTATTTATTTCTATTTCTTCTGTATTGTATTTATTTACTTTGTTCTTAACTCTGTAGCGGAGATTCATTCGGTCTCCTAGTTAGAATTTTAGTCTACGACTTCTGCTATACCATTTACGTGGTTTTGTCTTTGCGTGCTATTGTTCTCCACGCTCCACATATGACGTATTATCTTCGTTTTTTTCGTTCATTGCCAGAGTACGTCTCTATGAACCACATAAGAGAACATTAGTCTACGACCTCTTTTATACCATAAACGTGGTTCTGTCTTTGCGCGTAATTGTTTTTCACCGCTCCTATTAATGACGTATTATTCGTTTTTTCGCGTTCTTAGCCAGCGAACGTTTCCACGAACCAAAGTATCGTCTTCCTGTCTTCCTCCGGTTGCAACGTTTTTTGAAATATCCACTTCTGCGTTTACAGATTGACTTTGTTAGTTTCAGAAGATCCCGTTAAGGGTGAAAGCAGCGATTCTTTGCTTAAACTTTAATCTGTTATTTTAATATATATATATATATATATATATATATAGGAAAAGAGTCAGGACGCCGGTGGGTGAGCTCCGGCCGCTTCGACACTCTACTATCCCAAGTATTGAGTACGCTTGTGCGTTATGGTCCACCTGGTATCTTACCATACCCTCTTTGTTATATATATATATATGTGTGTGTGTGTAAGTGTATGTGTATATATATATATATATATATATATATATATATATATATATACTGATTAATGTTCAGAGCCATCCTCAGCATCCTCGTGTAGCACCCATCCACCATCTGAGTGAGTTTCCTGGTCAGTGTCCAAGTCTCAGACCCATACAGCAGCACAGACTCCACTACAGTAATGAAGAGGCGGATTTTCAGGTCTCTACGAAGGTCCGACTTCCACACCGATCTCAAGCTGTGGCACGCCGCCCAGGCCTTGCTCTTCCTCTCAACCACATTAATCAGTATACACTGAGGATGAAAAACTCAGAGCTGTATGGGAGCATCCCAAAAGTCAGCTCAAAAGTGACACAGAGGAGACTGGGGTTAGCTGGACATGCTCACCGACATCCAGAGTTGACATTGCACTCAGTACTCCTTTGGGCGCCCCTACATGGACACACTAGAAGAGGAAGACCAAGGTTAACGTATGTTGATGCCCTAAGGACAGACACTGGTCTGTTGGAGATGCAGGACATGGCAGCGATAATGAGGGACAGAGACCGCTGGAGAGAACTCGTCCATGGATCTCGGGAATTTTACCCGCCTTAGATATATATATATATATATATATATATATATATATATATATATATATATATATAAAACATGAGAAGAAAGAATACTGCGTGGTTTGCACATGGGTTACATATGATAAAAATAGTCCTTCGTCAGTGATTTGCCAACCATCATTGGTATTTCATCGCATTAAAAATCAGATACCTCAGGTTGGTGCGAGCAATAAGCTAAAAAAAGTGATTGAGACCAGTAATCGTGTAAAGCGAGGGGGACAAGTGAACAACATAGAAGGATAAAAACAAACCAAAGAAAGGAAATAAACAAGCAACATGGTAGTCCTGGTCAGCATGAACTGGGTGGATTTCATGAGCGAATAGTACAGACGTCCGACGTGAGTGAGATGTAAGCAAGAAAAGGCCCACTGTTAGCCAAACGGCAGGAAGTGAGAAGGGGAGAAACAGAGTGAGTGAGTGGAAGTGCGAGGAAGCGGTCAGTCGAGAGAAAGTGTAACTGACAGAGGGGGCGAAAGAAGGTGAGAGAAACAGAGAGAGCGGGGAAGCAGTAAGAGAGAAACAGACAAACGCAGCCGAGGTAAATATATATAAAAAACATGAGAAGAAAGAATACTGCGTGGTTTGCACATGGGTTACATATGATAAAAAATAGTCCTTCGTCAGTGATTTACCAACCATCATTGGTATTTCATCGCATTATATATATATATATATATATATATATATATATATATATATATATATATATATATATATATATATATTGCATGTATGTGTGATGTTATATGTTTAGTAGAGAGTAAGTATTACACGTGATACGTTATAACAAACAAGTGTCTCAAAGCACAGCATTGCTGTAAATATCAAATACGACATTCATACATGGATTTACAGAAGAGACTTGCATATGTAATATACTGAGTTAAAACCTTTTGATTAAATTGCATTATCGCTGAAATTCTACAGAAAATATTCCCTTTAAGGCTGCTTAAAATTTGAAAACAAGCAAGGAACTGTGATTTCAATTAAATTATGGCGGTATCACGGTAAATTTGAGCTAATCCGAAGTTTTGGAAAATAAGATATTTCGGTTTGTTCGATGACTCAGTGAATAGATAGATAGATAGATAGATAGATAGATAGATAGATAGATAGATAGATAGATAGATAGATAGATAGATAGATAGATAGATAGATAGATATAACCCTCTCAACAATAATAAATATTTGAAAATCATAAATCAGATTTCTGTTTTAATTCTTGTCACACCTAACATAATAATAACTGGTCGACATTTTTCAAAACAAATCAAGGGAAAATAACCACAGAATTTTATTCCAATTTTATTATCCCTTTCATCTAAGACAGTAAATTCTAAAAGAATGATGGAATTTGAAATCTTAAAAAGAAGGATTTGATAATGGAAAGATCAAAGATGCTAGAAACAATAAAAAATAATCTTAAAACAGTCATACTAAGTGACAACAAAATTATACGTAAGTAAATATATGTTGTCGATATGTGTAATGTGTACACTTGATAGACTTTATTTGACGTCATTTCTATTGTAAAATAGATTTTAGACAGACGTTAGTTTGTAGTTCAACATCTAAAATTCTGAAGGATTGGTCATCTGTAATTAAAACGTTTATTAGTTATTTGTTTTGTAGACATACGAAACGGTAATCGTTGTTTGAGATAAAGCCAGAGTCGTTATCTTTGGATGTCTCTTACTTTCTATCTTTCTCTGGAAAAATCTGTTGTACTCAGGCCTGGAGAGGGATGGGCCCCTCCAAGCTTTAAAATGCCCAAGAAACGCCTTATGTCTATACGGCGCCTCTACGTTTTTATCAGGAGTTGCGGGACCATATATACATACAATATATAAGATTGATTTCGAAAAATGATAATCGCAACTGCAACTTCGATTTTACTCACTATTATATTTATATATATATCCAGGAAGCTCCAACCGTTAAGGTTGTCTTTTTTCCGGGTATGTCAATATTTATTTATAAAACAAATCTGTATTTTATCTGATGAAAGCGCACCATAATTTGCCTTGGTTGCCCTTGAAATATATATAATAAAACAATTATGGTTTTATAAATATAGTTTCCATTTATTAATATATTGTGTATTTACTCCACTAACCTGTTGAGTGCTTTATATCAGTTATAAAAATTATTTAAGCTTGTTGAATCCCAACAAATTAAATATAACCTCTGCATATATATATATATATATGAATGTATATACAGTGTATTTTGCAATACACTGTATGCTTAATTAAAAGCATTTTGAAGACCTTACGCTATTGTTTTAAAGTAGTGGCTATGTCACTTACACAAAAGGAGTGCTAAGCTCTGAAGAATACCAACAGTATGAAACAGAGATCTGTCAGCTTATCTCCCTTTGTTTGTTGAAAAAAGAAGTAAGTGACATAGTCACCTATTTTAAAACAATAGCGTAAGGTCTTCAAAATGCTTTTAATTAAGTATACAGTGTATTGCAAAATACACTATATATACATTCATATATATATCGCTATTTCAGAGCACCAATTCTAATTTTCATATATATATATATATGTGAGAAAAACCACAGATGTGAGAAAAACCACAGACCCTCCATCTCAACTCTACTTTTGAAAAGCAGAAGAACTGCGAAACCGGTAAAGGAACCAAGTAAATATATATATTTTTTTTAAATAAGACTCCAGTTGCATTTTCGATTTCATCTTTTTTTCTTTATACTTTCACTCGTGTAGGACACCTCGGTTATTTTTCATTTTGTAAAAAAAAACCTCACTTTCTAATATATATATATATATATATATATATATATATATATATATATATATATATATATATATATATATATATATATATATATATGAGTAAAATCGAAGTTGCATATATATATATATATATATATATATATGAGTAAAATCGAAGTTGCATATATATATGAGTAAAATCGAAGTTGCAGTTATATATATATTGGGATTTAGTGATTTATGTATATAAGTATTTCTAACTTTAATTTTTATCTAATTATGTATGGTTGACCGTATATCTAATTAATTTCCACGTGCTGTTGAAATGTTGGGTAAATATTCTATAGCGGTTGGACGCGAATACGCTGCTGTGGCGTATTTATTTACTGTTTCTTCATAGGTGCCTTTTATTCTTATAGCCTGGTCTAATTGATTTTTTGTGTGGTTAATTGTGCTGATTTGGAGTAGAGATGATGTATATATATTATTAAATAATTCTCTGGACATGCTTTACTATATATATATATATATATATATATAATGCGAACTGGTAGTCATTAGAACGTCGGATAGAAAGTCTAAGTCTAATCCTAAAGTCTGTCTCAAGCTTGGAAGCTCATCAAGCCGGTGCTTATCCCAGTTTCCATGGCTTTAAGCTACTGAGAAAACAACACTCCCCCCTGAACAGGACGCCAGTCCATCGCAGGGTTAAACTCCCAGCTATTGCTGGTACTCATTTTCAGTTGAGTATACTGGAGCAACAAGAAATGAAGTGTTTTGCTGAAGAACACAACACACAAACCAGTCCAGGAATTGAACCTACAATGTCCAACACCCTTACCTCTAGCCCTCGTGCCTCCACATCTTTGGATGAGATTATGTTAGTTTTCTTTTTGTTTATTTTTACCCGTATTGCAGAATTAGGGTTCAAATGGTCAATTAGTTTACTTCCGCAAACACCACTATGTATGCTAGCCGCGTGAAAGTGATTACTGCCATTAATGAGAATTTATCTTGATGTTGGTAATGTCTTCTTTTGCAGATGAGGCCAATTCACGCAGACACAAGGTCACAGTCGTTCTAGTCATAACTGTTTTCATCTTATTTGTTCAGTCATAATGTATCTATGCCTATATTGTGTAATATATCCTTCCATTTTTAATTTTCTATAAAATCAGTATGTAGATATTAGAGGAGAGATTTTGTTACTATTACTTGCAGAAAAAATACCCACCTAGAGAGTCTTTCATTTTAGCTCCCTCCCTTTCATCTCAATTCGATGCATAGGCAAGGGTCTATTCCAAAGAACATGGATTCCAATAGACATAAACAATTAATGTGACAGGGACCCTGGTACCGGTGAATTGCTGTGAAGATGTTAAAACTTAGGTAAATATATATTTTTTTTAAATAACTAGTCCGGGAACTTTTTGATACCACCTCGTGTGTGTGTATATATAAATATGAAATCGCCCAGAATGTCCTGATGATTTCAGACGAATGAAACAGTTCTCGTACTTTAGAAATAATTTCCATTTGAAAGAGAATAGAGTCAGGGCCCCGACGGCTGAGCTCCGGCCGTTCCGACAGCTAGATCCGGACTCCTACTCCGATCTAGCTGTCGAAACGGTCGGAGCTCAGCCGTCGGAGTCGTGACACTTTTCCTATTACCCACTCTACTACCCTAAGTATTGAGTACTCTGGTGCGTTATGGTCCACCTGGTTCCTTACCACACTTTCTTCGATTTATATATATATATTGTTATACTTTGGGAGGGTCATCTTGCCAATATATATATATATATATATATATATATATATACATATATAATTTTCCTTACACAACTGTGTCCAATAACAAAACACCACATAAGCATACATAAGTGCGCGTGCGTGTGCGTGTATATGTGTGTGTGTGTGTGTGTGCGTATATGTGTGTGTGTGTGTTCGTTCGTGTTTGTGTTGTAAATCGGTAAAACAAGACAAAATAGCAGTTACAGCGTCAGTATACAAATATTCTACATAGGAAATATCATTATAAACAGCATGACATAGATTATGCTTGAAGGCAGAGTGAAATGAAGGTAACTCCGTACTTTTGTCGATTGCTGCTTCAAGACAGATTGCACCTAATGCTCCACAGCTAAGTTAAGTGTCAGCTCCAATTTCTAAGAATATGAGTCACTGCATTTATTGGAGACATATGTGCAATCGTTATTAACGCGGTGCTGCATTCAAAGCATCCTCCTGAGGTTTGATTTTTCCAAAGTTTCGAAGATAACAACTAAGAGCTAGGGATTTTTTGTGGGTTTTATTTTTTTGCTTCTTTTGTTTTTGTTTCCATAGAATGTATTTAAATTAACTAGAAAATGTATCCGTGCAACCTCATATCAAGGTGTCGACTCAGAGAAATATGTAAACCAATCATTTATCCAGGGATGCCAAAGTTTCCCTTTAGCTTAAGCCTAGTTGGAATTTAGAGCTCAGCTTTCCTATTTAGTAATAATGGTTTCTGATTTAGGCACAAGGCCAGCAATTTTGTGGAAGGGGAAAGTCGATTAAATCAACCCCAGTGCATTACTGGTGCATTGGCCAATGCTCTACCGATTCTGCCAATCCACCACCATTTCCTACTTAGTAATAATAATTAACTTTTGTATAAGAAAATCAAAATGGAAAGAAAATATTATAAAATATATAAAATTCGTCAACTTCAACTTTGCAGTTTTTTGCTGAATATATTATTGCATTGTTTATAGACTTCGTTGCACTGATAGCGTGTGTGTTTGGCTGTGTGTGTGTGATTGTGTGTGTGTGTGTGTGTGTGTGTGTGTGTGTGTGTGTGTGTGTGTGTGTGTGTGTGTGTGTGTGTGTGTGTGTGTGTGTGTGTGTGCGTGTGTGTGTGTGCGTGTCTATGTGTCTATGTGTGTCTGTGTGTGTCTGTGTGTGTCTGTGTGCGGCTGTATGTATGGTTGTATGTGTGCATGTTTATCTATGTATGCGTGCATGTATGTGTGTCTGTGGTTTCTTGAAGTAAGCTGTTGTTGGGTGGTTGTAACGATAAAGAACTCTAACTTGCAATGTGTTTTCCTATTCTCGAATTGAAAAAAAAGCAATAATAATAACGACTGTATAAAGTTTAACTGCACTTAAAAGCCTTGTCAAGATTAGAGAAGTTAGCAGAGTCCAGTTCTTAGAATATAGCGTCAGCCAATCAGAATACATTATCTTTAGTGATGTGAAACTGTTAGCAACCTGTCGTATTTAGAACACAACACTTCCACATTCCAATTCTACATTTATCTAATGAGTCGACGAAACTGCAATTCTTATAATCCAGAATGGCAACGTCTGTTCACTCAGGTTTTGTATCATATACCTTAAATAAGTTAACTTCGCTGAGCTATTCGGTTTTTTTAAGTTTTATTGGTGGTGCGGTGAATACTGCCATGCTATCAAAACATTATATATCTTTGTCTTTATTTTACTTTGCCTTTCATCCTTACGGGGGTCGATAAAATAAAGTACCAGTAATGCACTGGGTAATTGCTGGCCTTGTGCCAAAAGTAGAAATAATTATATATCTTTGTCTTGACCACGGGTTTATTGTATATTGTGATAAGAAGATATGAACCACAGAAATATCCATTTGCAGTTTCGGTCTCGCTATTTAACCAATAATATTTGACTGCCTTAAGCTATCTCTCATAGAGGGAGTCACCCTACATTGCTCCACAAGTTAGTAATACTCGAACACTGAACAAGCTAAAATGATATAGGTAAGACGAAAAAGGGGGGGAAAACAACAGCAGAGATGTTAAAAAGGTTAAAGTCTAAGTTAATCACAACACTACTGAATGCCATAATAAAACAATAGTAAGAAAATCCCTTATATGGCCATGGAATTAAATGACTGAACAGGGTTAAACTAGAGAAGGAAATTCACAATTGAAGAAGAAGAAGAAGAAGAAGAAGAAGAAGAAGAAGAAGAAGAAGAAGAAGAAGAAGAAGAAGAAGAAGAAGAAGAAGAAGAAGAAGAAGAAGAAGAAGAAGAAGAAGAAGAAGAAAAAGAAGAAGAAGAAGAAGATATTTGACAAAAACCAACATTTCGACAAACTTCCGGACAGCGTCAATTCACTTCGTATCACATCACAATTATATCATTTGACCGATAAACTACGTTGTTATTTTACGAATCTTTTACTCTTCCAACACTATACACGTCCGTTTCTTTTATATATCGGAAATCTGAATTCTCATACAACGTGTTAACCAATAAATATCAAAAATCTCATCTTCGTCTAACGCTTGCGAAAAACAACGAACATTTTATTTCCTTACGCTAAAAATCAGGGCAAATATAAATCTATGAACGTATATATGTATATGTATGTATGTATGTATGTATGTATGTATGTATGTATGTATGTATGTATGTATGTATATAGATGACTGTGTGCGAGTACGGTGTGTATGATGTATATACGTGTCACATACATATGTGAGTGTATGTATATATATATAAATATATATATATATTTATATATATATATATATATATATATATATATATATATACATATACATATATATATATATTATGTGTTTGTGTGTGTGTGTGTATATATATATATATGTGTGTGTGTGTGTGTGTGTTTAATATCAGAAGTTATCGGAAAGTATGAGATGAAAGACAAATATTAATGTAACAACATGAAATATCTTCTATTATCCAGAAAATTCCCAACCTTTCTTTTCCATTCCACACCATCCATATATCTATCTATACATATATATTCACAAATATATATATATATATATACATAAATTACATACATATATATTCATATATTGTATATATATATATACATATATATACATATATATATATACATACACATCATACACATACATATATATGCATACACATACATATAAATATACATATATATATATACGTACACATACATACATATACTTGCACACACATTTATATACATACACATTATATGCATATACATACACATATATATATATACATACATTTTTTCTCCCACTCTTTCTTCCCCACCTTTCTTTTCTCTCACCAATTGTATCTTAATTCCGGGTTTTATCCTGTGTTATTCGCCAGTAAAAAATAACTTACTCCAAGTAATTAAAATTCCTATGATTTCTATCTAATTGGGCTTATCAATATGTTTTCATAATTCAGGGTGTTAAAGTTGTAAGGAAGGATGACAGTTCTATTCCATTTATTTTACCAATAGTTTTGAGTCACCCATAGCCTTGTGAGACCGATTTCACGGACATATGAGTGAAAACAAACTTGACAACTAAAAATGAGTAATTAATATAACCCACACATACATTAAATATATACAGGCACAGCCACACTCACTCACACACACACACACACACATATATATATATATATATATATATATATATATATATATATATATATATATATATATATATATATATATATATATATATATATATATATATATATATATATATATATATATATATATATATATATATATATATATATATATATATATATATATACATACACATATATATAACACAACAAATTTTATATATATATATATAAGCAGAAGGGATATTCAATGTGTTGGTAATTCAACAAATATAAATGTTTATAACTGATTCAGAGCACTCAACCGATTTTCTGGAGTATAATATAAAATGATATTAAATAAATGGAAACTATATTTATAAAACCATAATTATTCTATTATATATATTTCAAGGGTACCAAAATTGTTGTACGCTTTCATCGGATAAAATGCAAAGTGTGTTTTATAAATTTTGACATAACCAAGGAGAATATACTTTAACGGATCAAGTTATCCTTGGATAGTTTTCTAATTCTAATTAGATATTTTATTTCACTTGTCCTTGAAATAATCTAAATAGCACGACAGACAAATGAAGAGATAAAGTTTTGTTTTAAACGCAATATATATATATATTTAATTTTTTGTTGTTATATATATATATATATATTAAATTTGTTGTCATATATATATATATATATATATACGTTATTCCGGGTTGAATCGGCACTCTCTGTGCCCCTTATAACCATCATCAAGAAACCATGCTGACCAAACTCGACCTTGATATTTCCTTGAAGAACATCCCTATCCCTCCAAGAAAAAAAAAAAAAAAAAAAACCACTTGTAGAGACCTATAAATACCATATTTATTTTTTGATACCCAGATTCCTGATGATTTCTAATGAATGAAACAGTTCTAGTCCTGTAGAATCTCATCTATATTAAAACTATATATATATATATATATATGAATGAAAAATGGCGAGCTGTGTTGTTGCCAATATGATATATATAATAAATATATAAATATATATATATATATATTGCGTTTAAAACAAAACTTTATCCCTTCATTTGTCTGTCGTGCTATTTAGATTATTTCAAGGACAAGTGAAATAAAATATTTAATTAGAATTGTCTGCTACATTTCTTGTCAATTTCATCGTCTGCTAAACCAAAAGTTGGTGAGAATATGTTTTCCTTTAGCTCTTCTTTTCTTTCTTTCTCTGCTTTCTATCTATACATTGTATTGTTGTCTGCTGGTGTTGTTGTTGCTCTATGTATGGGTGTTGTTAATTATCGCGTGTGTGACTGTATGTGCGTATGTATCTGAATGTGCGTTTCGTGTTTTTCTTAAATTATTTCAATTTTATAATGAATTTGACAAATGTGATTGGCTAGACTTGTTTTTATTTTTTTTTTTATTATTTTTTTTTTTTCATTTAATAAGCACGTGATTATACTGGATTGGTGATACGAAAACAATGAGAGAAAAAATGTGAGAGAGAAACAGGAAAACAGATAGAGATAGAAAGAGGGAGATATGAGAAGGAGAATAAGTTGAGTTTGCGAGGTTGCTTATTAATATCACTGTTGATAGTAGACGATGGAGTAGCACAAGCGATGGAATATGGAGTGAAATACATTCTGCTATTTTACCAACTGTTTATATTTTCAGTAATCAGAAGGGAGGTAGGCGTAAAAGCCAAACTCATTATCTTCAATTCGGTTTTCGTGCCAACCCTTAGCTATGGTCATGAATCTTGTGTAATGACCGAAAGAATAAGATCGCGAATACAAGCGTCTTTGGAGTAACGTTACTTGATAGAGTGCGTCGCTCGGAGATCAGAGTCACTCCAGCTAGAGATGCTACTTCTCCGAATTGAGAGATCATAGCTCCGATACGAGGGGCATGTGATTAGAATGTCTCAGGAAATAATCGCTGGACAAATCTTATGGGCAAGACCAATCGGAATGAGACCCAGGGGTACACCTCGAGCAAGATGGTTGGATAACGTTCATGAGCTTGGCTGGTCACGCTTGGGGATCTAGACGGATCAATTGGAGACGGTTGCTTCGGGAATGAGTGTTTGCGGACTCTTCCCCCAAGACCCTCTCAGTAAGAAGAAGAAGAAGAAGAAGAAGAAGAAGAAGAAGAAGAAGAAGAAGAAGAAGAAGAAGAAGAAGAAGAAGAAGAAGAAGAAGAAGAAGAAGAAGAAGAAGAAGAAGAAGAAGAAGAAGAAGAAGAAGAAGAAGAAGAAGAAGAAGATTTTCCGAGTGGACGCAGCGTAGTCGATTGCTTTATAGGGCTTGCTTCACGTTTGACAAGAGTTACCATAGTTTCTGGTCAAACCACGCCTTTTGAGTGGAATTGCAATAGATCATACTTGCAATCCTGCAATTCAAAAGGACCAGTTTGTCACATAGTATGTCACGCTCGATCTCCTTGAAAATTACCTTATGTGTACACGTGACTGGGGAATTATCACTCACTCACGCGGTGACGTCACGTGCAGGTTGTTCTGAAGATTGAACAACTGGTTTACTCACCTTGGAATCCGATGGATATCCATTTATATTTATATTTTATGAGTACAAATCTAGTCGGATTATCTTTCAGCTTTCCGAAGCCAATACTTTAATGTATAGTTAAGTTCACTATATCTCTTCTATTAATGTATAGCCTTTCCGTTCAAATACTAAGCCATTCTTAAGGTCGAGTTAACGCGTGTGAGGGCGTGTGAAGACGCTGAGTTGTTAGAGTGTTCGGCTCCAGATCGTCAGTTCCCGGCGACGCGTTGTGTTCTTGTTTTTAAATGTCATAGGAACGTTGGAAAATGTCTCAAATACACTGAAATTTAAGCAAAGGTATCCTCGAGTATTCCAATTGTTCGATCGACGTAACGACCCACGCATTGAATTATTATTTATTCAGTTAGGGCGGTGAATTGGCAGTATCGGTAGAGGGTCGGACGCCATGCTTTGCAGCTTAGAGTTACGGCCCTTTATGATCTGAGTTCAAATCCCGCTGAGGTTAACTTTGCTTTCATCGTTACGGGGTCGATAAAATAAAGTACCAGTCACGCACTGGTGTCGATTTAATCGACCCCTCCCCCAAATTGCTGGCCTTGTGCCTATATAAGAAACCGTAATTTATTTATTCAATTTAAACGTCCATATAGAGCTAGTAAGCTATGATAGGCTAGGAGAAGTATCGAGTACTTTTTACAGTTGGTAATCAAAAGCTAGTGAGACAAGTAATAAAAAAGGGAATAAAAGCTAAAAGAAAAAAAGAAAGAAAAGGGGGAAAGAGAAAACGAAAAAGAAAACAAAAAAGAAAAGAAGAAACAAGGAAACAAGGGAAGCTGTAAAACAACTAGAGGTTTCTGTTGTTGAATCTTTTCGTAGCTTCCATACACTCAAAGATTTTGTTTAAATTTGGTATAATAATTAAAGTGCGAATGGTTATGTATTTCACTAACACTTGTACCACTGACATAGTTCTTAGGGAGATTTAACGATATAGTATAGCAAGGCTTGACCTTTCAATTACAGGTACATACCTTTATTCCACTCCATCTCCCATCCCACAACCCACCCCGTTTACTAAATTTTGATAATCTATCTCCGGCGAAATTTTATTGTAAGGGATTCGTAGTGATACAGTAGCTGGAGAATCTAATAATAATTCTATTTTAATTAAAAAAAAACATTATATATGACAAAAAAAGAACATTACCAGAAATCCCATATTTATTCCACACACGCCTCCCTCCTATTATTTGGGAGCCAAAGCGTGAACCTAATACCAACACTGTTCGTACTGCACTCCTTGTTTTTGTTTTGTTCCTTGCCAATATATATATATACAGAGAGAGAGAGAGAGAGAGAGAGACCTGAAAAATGCGCAAGCTCAAAAGAGCCACATAATGTTATAATAAACCTTCAAAAGTGTGGGACTAGAATTGTTGCTCAAAAATATTGTAATCATTATCTATCGTACACTCTGTGGCACCCTTTTATAAAAAAGAGACTCATAACGAACTCAAGACGACACGATAATTATTTAGATGTTTAGTAATGATTAATACGAAATGCACTTAAACCGAATTCTATATTATAAATTCACTTAAATAATTATCATGTCGTCTCGAGTTGGTTATGAGTCTCTTTTTTATAAAAGGATGCCACGGAGTGTACGATAGATAATGATTACAATATTTTTTAGCAACAACTCTAGTCCCACACTTTTGAAGGTTTATTATAACATTCTGTGGCTCTTTTGAGCTTGCTCATTTTTCAGGTGTAGTTTAATATTTTTTAAGGCAACGCTTGTAATAACTCTAGTTAAACATGATATATATTAATAATAAATTATCGTTGTAATGTAATTAGATTATATAATTGTTATTTTATAAATGATCTTATAACTATTATTGTAAAATGTATAAAAATATTTTCAGACTTTTAATATAAACAACTACAAAAAAACAATCAATATTAAATAAATATATTTTACATAATAATTGTTATAGTTGAATTAATAAAAAATTAAATATTACATACAAATAGTCTAACATAATAATAAAAAAAATAATCTAACATAATAATAATAAAATAATCTAACATAAAACGAACAATAATATGGACAAATATACAAGTAAATATGATAAAACCAATATTATAAGCATGTTATAGCGAACTGAAAAAAAAATAGTTAATATAAATTTAAAAAGGCATATATAAATTAACAATATAACTTACTAAAACGAGAAAAAATATTTTGATGATAAAACGACGAAATACAGGAGGAAGATTCGAAAGCGAAACGATAAATAAACGTGCAAACTAAGTGGCAGATGCTTTTGAGCAACAATTATTCTATTTGGCTGATTAGCCAATAAGACGATGAAATTAGCCTATAAGACGATACATTACAAAAGATGTTTGGCCGGGATCACCACGACCAGCGAAACGCCTTGAATTTTTTGTTCATAAGCTACGCATATATGTCAGACATGCAGACTTAAAACATTCTGCTGTTAGTCACTGCGTGTCTAACAGATAATTAGGAAGAGTGGTAAGGAACCAGATGGACCATAACGCACAAGAGTACTCAATACTTAGCGTAGTAGAGTGGGTAATAGGAAAATGTTTGACCCCGACGGCAGAGTTCAAGCCGTTTCGACGGCTATTTCTGGACTCCAGAAACAGCTTGAGCTCAAGCCGTTTCTGGAGTCCAGAAATAGCCGTCGAAAAGGCTTGAACTCTGCCGTCGGGTTCAAACATTTTCCTATATATATATATATATATTGGTAAACGGAATAGAAAATGCTGACAAATTGTTCACAGTGAAAAATGGTTTAATTAGGAATAAGTGATAATTAGTAATAGTATTGGTTAGTATTAAGTTTTGGTTTTAAGTTTTACCGGTTGCGCATTTCTAATGCTTTTCAAAAATAATTTTGAGATAGAGCGTCCGTGATGTTTGCTCTGATCAGAGCAAACATCACGGACGCTCTATCTCAAAATTATTTTTGAAAAGCATTAGAAATGCGCAACCGGTAAAACTTAAAACCAAAACTTAATACTAACCAATACTATTACTAATTATCACTTATTCCTAATTAAACCATTTTTCACTGTGAACAATTTGTCAGCATTTTCTATTCCGTTTACCAATATATCATAACTTGTGTGTTACACCTCTATTCTTTTTTATATATATATATATATATATATATATATATATATATATATATATATATATTTGACCTATATTTGTTTAAATGTAGTTAGAAAGGAATGACGAATATATATCTATATTTGTGTGTGAGCGTGTACTTAATTATTTCTTCAGTATATATATATATATGTATATACATATACATATATATATATTTATATATTTATATATATATATGTATATATATATATTATACACACAAACACACACATGTGTATATATATATATATATATATATATATATATATATATATATATATATATATATAATATAATATTGAACTTTTCATTTTTCAGAAGATATCAAACTAAAATTTTGTTAAAAACCATATTCTGTTTGAAGTACAGAATCCTGTAACACATAATTGGTTGTATGACAAAACATTTGAAAATGTTATTGATCCTAAAGGAAGTGTGTGTGTGTGTGTGTGTGTGTGTGTGTGTGTGTGTGTGTGTGTGTGTGTGTGTGTGTGTGTGTGTGTGTGTGTGTGTGTGTTGTCTGTATATATATGTGTGTGTATGTGTGTAAGAGAGGGAGAGGGAGAGAGAGAGAGTTCTAGCTCTTTATAGTTCCAATTCAAACTTGATTAAGCCGGCCTATGATCAAAGGTTTCCTAGTTATGTCCATCATAGCTTTTTGAATATTCTGAACTACATTGTCCAATGTGTCGTTATCTTTTCTTACGATAAAAAAAGGCATTGGTCCCTATTTCTAGCTCGGTGAGCTACTCCCTT
>CAXHJY010001274.1:90000-97500 GCA_964016885.1 Eledone cirrhosa
CTTACGGGGTCGATAAAATAAAGTACCAGTAATACACTGGGATAATTGCTGGCCTTGTGCCAAAAGTAGAAACAATTATTTGGAAGTATCGGTAGAGTCGGACACCTTGCTTTGCAGCATAGAGTCGGGCTAGGTTCAAATCCACCCGAGATTAGTTTTGCCTTTCATCCTTGCGGGGTCGATAAAATAAAGTACCAGTCACGCACTGGGGTCGATTTAATCTACTTTCCCCTCCCCCCAAATTGCTGGCCTTATGCCTATATAAGAAACCATTATTATTATTGCCAATATTACGACAACATGACCCTGCCCAAATATAACGAGATTTTTATATAAACTTTTTATATATATTTTTGTCGGGTAAATATCGTTGATAAAAGAAGATCAAAGGCAAATGTTAGTAAATTTTGATTCCTATTTCTATCGTTGTATTACATTGTTTGGTTTTGTTTTCAAATTGTTGTCTACAGAAAATGTGTTTAATGAATTATCTTTAAAAACAAAATAACATGATGTCACTTACGATGTGGTTGATGATCTGATAACAGCGGCTCGTTTCTTTTAAGTATTACCCACATAGAGATATATTAACAAACATGCAGTGTTGTACATAAATAGACTCACACGAATATAAATATATATTACCTGTGGCTCCTATGTTATTAAAGGATTTTTTACAAGTTAAAACTTCACATTTATACCCTATATTACTTCTAGAGTAGTATTTTCAACTCCTCTGATCTACTTTATATATATATATATATATATATATATATATATATATATATAAAAATGAAGTAATTCCATCGGAAAAGTCCAGGAAAAAAGAGTGCTCTATGTAAGCAACAGAGCTTAATTATTATTATTATGTAATAAACAACATAAGGCAATTATTCCATTTACCAGTGGTTTCTTAAAAGCAAAAGGTTTTGCTTTCAATCCTCAGAATGAAAAATCCTGGTTTGTTTATTGAATATGGATTCTAAAAACAAAAATGCAATCTATATGAAAGTGAGGCTGGAAAAGGGAGAAGGAAAGGAAAAATAAAATAAAATAAAACTACACATGCAAACACACACAAAAAAACACAAAAGCATACTTACACACACACACATATATACACATATAATTTGCACGCATACACATATACACATACACACATATATATATATATATATATATATATATATATATATATATATATATATATATAAAAGAGCGTACACCTACACACACACATACACATATATACACACATATACACATACATATATTCATACATACACACACACACACACACACACATATACACACACACATATATATACACATGTACATATCCATACATATATATATATATATATATACATACATATACACATATATACACATATACATACACACACACACACACACACACACATGTGTGTGTACAAGCCTACACATACACACACACATATATATACACACACATATACATACATTCACACAAACATACATATATATATATATATATATATATATATATATATATATATATCAAGTAAGTATGTTTTGAAACAGTGAGCAGGTTTGAAATTAGAAATTAGAATAGCTTTCACCGTATTTTTGACTAAAGGAATTTTAGACTGATAATCGTGTTTAGAACCCTCAGATAAATGGAAAAAGATGAGTATTGACGTACATGTACGTCAATACTCATCTTTTTCCATTTATCTGAGGGTTCTAAACCCCATTATCAGTCTAAAATTCCTTTAGTCAAAAATACGGTGAATATATATATATGTACATAGTGAAGGTGCATGGCTTGCAATCGAAAGATTGTGACTTCAATTCTCGGACCGGGTGATGTGTTGTTTTCCTTAAGCAAGACACTTTATTTCACGTTGCTCCAGTTTACTCAGCTGAAAATGAGTACCAGCTACAGCTGGAGGTTTAACCCTGCGATGGACTGGCGTCCTGTCCAGGGGGGAGTCTTGTACTCTCAGTCGCTTCACGCTATGAAACCGGGATAAGCACCGGCCAAATGAGCCGTCTGGCTTAAGACAGACTTTAGACTTTAGATATATGTATATATATATATATATATGTATATATATATATATATCATAGAAAAAAGAGAATCAATGTTGCGACGAAAGGAATTTATTGGACATATTACAATTGTTTCTCGGGGGACCAGCTCGAAGCATGATCGATATGTTGATCAGACCTGACTCTGAAATCTCTCGGTCGTCAGATACGTCTCGATTCTACGAAGCAGATTTTCCAATAGTCCTTTAACATCGACTTTCTTCGTTTGTTGATTTAGATCCTGTTGTTGCCATTCCATGAGTGGTCAAGAATTGTACACGTCACCAGTATTTCTAGCCACTCATGGTTGCCCACTTCTTGATTCTTCTCGTTCTCCACCTGTCAATCAAAATTTCTTCCTGTATCAGAATTACTACTGTGGTGGGAGAGGGGCTGTAATCTTGAACGGCTGGCATCACTTCGAAGTCTTCATGCATCCTAGGGGCCTTAGTCTACATCGGTCAGGTACACACCCGCAATTATGCTGTATGCGGCAGTCATAAATAATGTTTTGTGGGAATTTTTTTTTTTTTTAGACCATAGGGATATTTAGAGTAACATTTGTAGGACACAGCCTTAGGATACACTCCGCCATACATATTTCAAAAAGATGCTTCACAAGTATAAATTAAAATGAGAAACCAACCTCATATCTAAGTCACACATGTACAAACTCACCAGAAGAACGTTTCGCCATTTTAGTATATATATATATATATATATATACAAACACACACTAATTTAAGGTATCACAATATATATAATACGTATGATGATTATGTGTTTCTCAATAGAAAAGCTCAGTGGACATTTGCCCAGAGCATGAATAATTCAAATTGAAAGATATATATATATATATATATATATATATATATATATATATATATATATATATATATATATATATATATATATACAGAGAGAGAGAGAGAGAGAGAGAGAGAGAGAGAGAGAGAGAGACGTATATCAGAGGATTCGTCCTTGGATAAGTTCCAATAGAGTAGAGAGTAGTTTTATATATGTTAGGATCCGAGAGTTAGACCAAAACAATAGACAGCATGATGTGAGAACGTTTTAACTGTGGAGATAGATATAAATTTGTATTCTATACTCTATTGTACTCTATACTCTATTGGAACATATCCAACGATGAATCCTCTGATGATTAGTTTCGCGTCTCCCGTAGTTTTACCAAAATCTGGTAATTGATAGTCGATTATTTAGATCGACTATCAATTACGGTTTACGAACTATGAAATGGTACCATAAGTAAATGAGAACTTTTCCACCTTAAAGTACGTATTTTTTCCTAAATATTATGTGCTATAAATATGTAGAAAATACCATGTTGTTCTCAAACGATATATGGCTTTTTCTCTCTCTCTCTCTCTCTATATATATATATACACACACATATATCTTTTAATTTGAAATTATATATAGATAGATAGATAGATAGATAGATAGATAGATAGATAGATAGATTTCTTTATTTACCATAAAGGCATAAAAAGAAGGGACAAATACAAAGGGGGAGTTTACATATAATCGAGTAAAAAGGGTGTAACATGAAAATAATCGAAAATAACCTCAAAAGGGAGGGGACGTGATGGGGGTTGCACACACCCCCGAAAAAGTGTGCAATCCTTTGCCCGGGGAGCACATGGAGAAGGTGCTCCCCTCTCCTTTACTTCTTTACCTACAGGATGGTATACAGAGAAGGCCCATTTACACGAGCCATTCTCGCCACTATCACCCACCTTTCATAAAACTGCCTGTGGCCAAGCACCTCTCTCTCCATTCTTATCCTTCTTCCGAAGTGATATCGGAAGAAGTAGACCAGACTATGGCCAGAGAGGAAGTTGCCTGACCTCAGACCTTTCAATCGTGTCCACCAAACAACCTCTTTCAACATGGCTATTACGCACAGAAAAACCGCCTTTGCTTCCTTTGTGAAGAGGGGAGGCGGTTTGATTGTCATCACGGACTCGGCGGTCAATTTAATCGGCGCCACCCGCGACAGCAGTTGTTCGGCGTAGCCCCACAGATCAGCCACGCCCGGACATTGCACCAATGCGTGCGCTACGGTTTCTTCGTGACGCACGCATCTAGGGCAAATCTTTTTTGAGGGATCCCTGCCCGGGCGCCCGTGTCTGTAGAGCCTCTCTCGAACGGGTAGAGCCCCTCGGTAGCACTGCCAGGCCAGTGACTTCTGGAAGTTGTCCATTGGTCCTGGGCCGAAAGTCCTACCGAACAGGCTGGCCAGTTCGTCTTCTTCCATGTCCAGCGACTCTCCAAGGGTGTCATCGCCCCTGCTAGCCACCAGCTCTCTATAGAATGATGAGGTGGATTCTCCACCGATGGCCCGGCCCGCTTGCCAGAGAGCCCTGAGCGCCTGAGCACACTCAGTGTGCCAGTCTCCCAGTTTTCCGGATCTTTGCTTGACCCAGGACTGTAGCTCGGTGAGTGAGACGAGTCTCGGAAAGGCTCGTTTCACGAACGGAGCCCACACCGGTTGACCAGTGAGGAATACCTGTAGGTGCCGTAGCCTTAATGCGTGCCTACGCATCATCAACCACGGCATCCCCAGCCCTCCTTTCGAAGGTTGTTGGCAGCAGATGGATCTTCTCACCATAGGAGGACGCTTCTTCCAAAGAAATTGGAAGAGCATGCGTTCCATGGTGGTGAGTGTTTCCTTAGGGCAAGGCACGACAGTCAGGCGGTAGTAAGTGACGGACGCTATGTAAATGTTCGCCACCTCCGCCCGGCCTTTTAGGGACAGCTTACACTTGGCCCATTTCTGGGTTAGTGCAAACACCTTGTTCGTAACCTCGTTCCAGTTCTTTTCCACCTGGAGGTCCGGTCCAAACCAGACCCCAAGCAACTTTACCGGGCCCTCCGTCCAGTGTCCGACGACACCGTCAGGAGGCATCGGTTTGCCTCTCCACGTTCCGAGTTGCAGCCCGATGGATTTTTCCCGGTTCAGTTTCGCTCCTGACAACCTTTCGTACTCCTCCAGTAAGGTACCGATCGCCTCGATCTCCGAGTCGGTTGATACCATTACTGTTACGTCATCGGCGTAGGCCGACACCGCTTTGCTCAATCCTGGTTCCAGGGGGATACCCTGCAACAACTCCAACTTCCTCAGTAAAGGCTCGAGAGTCAATACGTACAGAAGGGAGGAGAGAGGGCACCCCTGTCGAATGGATCGTGTGATTTCGAACGGCTTCGAAAGGTAGCCGTTCACCTTGATCCTAGAACAGATGTGGTTGCTATGTAGGGCAGTGAAAACAGGACCGAACCCAGCCGCCGCTAGCACCGCATCCAGGTAACCATGGTCGACCCTATCGAAGGCCTTAGACTGATCCAAGTTGATCAGGGCCCCACCGAAGCCGGGTTTGTTGCCAACCCTCTCTATGATGTATCGCATGAGGTGGAGGTTATCGTGAATGGACCTGGATGGGATAGCACATGTCTGCGCATCTCCCACCAGGCCACCCACGACAAGCGCCAACCTCTTTGCTAACACCTTGGCCAAAATCTTTAACTCTGTGTTTAGCAGGGTTATGGGCCGAAAATTATTTATACTATCCCCCTTTTTCTCGTCCTTCCTCACCAGCGTGACTACGCCCTTGGCTACAGAACAAGGAATTCTCCCGTTCTGCTGCCAATTGCAGTAGACCGCTTCGAGGAGTTCGGAGAAGAAGACCGGCATTGCTAAATAAAGTTCGTAAGGTATACCATCGAGACCTGGAGATTTGCGTCTGCTGCATTGGCTCAGCGCATCTCCGATCTCATCAGCCGAGATTGGTCCCTCGCAGGACTCTGCCTCTTTGTTCGAGAGACGCGGCAGGCCGTCGAGGTATGGACAGAAATCCACGCCCCGGCCCGGACCCTCGCCTCCCCCGAACAATCGGGCAAAGTGCTTTTGAAAGGCCTCGCACATCTGCTTAGGCTCCCGGATCACTCGTCCATCTTCGTCTTGCAACGACCGGATGGTGGATCGATTTCCACTTTTAGCTTCTGTCACGCGGGCCCATCCAACGGCTTTGGCCCCCTCATTACCTAGAGCACGTATTTTACTTCGAATGACGCAGCCTTCATGCTTTGCATCGAAAAACTGGTTCAAGGCCGTCCTCGATGCCAGCACTCTAGCCACATCTTCGCTCTTGATTGCCTCTTCTAATTTACCTGTTAATTCTTTCTCGTTTCTATTCCTATTGGCAGCTAACATCTTGCTATAACTTATTGATTCTGTTCTAATCTCTCTTTTGAGAGATGCCCACCATCGGTTGTTGACGATTGCACCCGTCAACCTCTCCTTAACTAATCTGCTAATCCGGTTTCTGTAAGTCTCTTTTGCCGGTAAAGACAAATTAAGTTTCCAGTAACCGGGACCCTGTCTATGTGTTTTCTCGAGATTGACCACGCAGGTCACTAATTTGTGATCCGTGTAGCCAACCGTGCGCATTTCTGGACAGCTTAATATGTCCCTATCCTTACTTCTAACTAAGAATCTATCTAAGTACGATCTAGATTGACCACTGTGGTTTCTCCAAGTCCAGGTAGGCACAGTTGGAAAATCTAGTCGATATCTATCGACCAAGTTAAAACGGTCGAGTAACCCCTTGAGGCTGTTACACCCCCCTCTATTAGGACATGCTCCTGCATAGTCCCAACGTGCATCTAAGATGTCATTCCAATCCCCCGCTAGAAGCAGGGAACGCGACGTTCCCAGAAAAGTCTCCAAACGCTGGAAGAAGTCGGGCCGTTCAGCTCCGAAAGGGGAGTAGACGGCGACCAGTCTCAAGGCCGCACTTTCACTACTGCCAACGTCTAGCACCAACAAACGACCCTCCGGGTCCGAGTGCACAACCTGTACGGCAAGACCCAGGTGTTTTTGCAGCAGCACGACAACCCCACCCCCACCTCCAGGTTGACAGAGAGATGCATGCACCTCAAAGTCATCGAAGGTGGGGGCCAGCTGCCGCATGACGCTGATTCGAGTCTCACAGATAACCATTACATTTATACTACATGACCTGAGGTCATTTAGAAGCTTTGCTTGCTTCCAAGTTGAGCCCAGGCCACGTGCATTCAAACATCCTACTCTTAACACATCCATGTGGGCGGCAGAGCCAAAGGAGAGTGTAGAGACCTACCTTTCCGCTTCCCGGGGTTCGGGTTGCACGACTTCCATGGGGTCGGGGGTGTTGGGTGAAGGGGTGTCTTGTGGTGGTGTGGGGTCGTCGGTGTGTGGTGGGGTTGGGGTGTTTGGAGTTGTGTTGGGGAGGGGAAGGGGAGGGGGAAAGCTTTTTAGTAGGACGCGGTTTATGGGTTTGACAGAGGGTGGTGCTACGTCCTCCTTAAAATCCTTTTTTAGTTTTTGGTAGAGGTTCATTGGGATTTTTATTAGTTTTAAATGTG
>CAXHJY010001274.1:105000-115000 GCA_964016885.1 Eledone cirrhosa
TAGTAGGAAGAGGCATGATACAGCTAAAGGTTATGACTAAACCTAGAAAATAAAGGTAGTATTTGGCGGTCAATGCCAGCGGCGCGGCTAGTCCCAGGCCCGCCCTAGCCCCGGGACGAAGCAGCGTTTCCGAGTAATTTCGTTTATCGAAAGAAGAAGAAATCTATTTTTCCAAGCACTCAAGGAAGGCTAAAACGTCCGATTGCCCGGCGCACAATCAGGGAATCCGTCACATCCGTCGGATTATCGCGTATTACCAGACGATTAATATTTATTCACACCCGTGGTGTGAAGTTGAAAGTGGTAAAACGCGATGAAATGCGCTAATAGACTATATCTAGTCCCCATTTAGTCCGGGTTATATTAGTGTGGTTCTAGGGTGGGTAGGGGGAGTGAATAAGGAAACAGATATATGGGTACATAGAGTAATATTCCAGGTTCGTGTGCAAATGATCACAGTGGTAGTTATGTATTGGGAATAGAGCGAGTAAGTAAATACATAAGTAAAAGGAATAATAAGCAAAATACAACATAAAAAATAAAAAGCCAAATACGTAAATAAATAAAACAATAAAAATACATAGATAAAATGCAGTCATAACTAGGGTGGTGGTGCATGGAGTAAAACGGAAGTACAGAGAAGATATCGAAGAAATCAAAACATAGGGGAAATATATATATATATATATATATATATAAAGAGTCAGTACCCCCACGGCTGAGCTCATGCCGTTTCAACATATATATATATATATATATATATATATATAACCCAGCATGTCCTCAGCCCGTCGGCTGGTACACAAATATATATATATATATATATATATATATACATATATATATATATATATATATATATACATATATATATGTATATATCGCAGAAAATATCATACTCTGCTCTATGAGAGCATCGAGTGCTCATACGGACGCTTTAAGCATCCAACACCAATTATATATATATATATATATATATATATCATATTTTAAATGCTGGAGAGAACAACAAAGATTTATGAATACATATATATATAATTGTTTCTACTTTAGGCACAAGGCCAGCAATTACCCAGTGCATTACTGGTACTTTATTTTATCGACCCCGTAAGGATGAAAGGCAAAGTCAACCTCGGCGGGATTTGAACTCAGATCGTAAAGGGACGTAACAATGCTTGAAAGCATGGCGTCCGACCCTCTACTGATACTGCCAATACTGCACAGTAAGAATGGACATAGATGTTCGGATGTCGAATTTAAAACGATATTTGAATATGATTTTTTGCTCTGCTTATAATACGATTGTTAAACTTTCTCTTTTTCCATCTAATCGCATGGCTCGCTAGTCTCGCAATCTACATGCATTGAGCACACTAACCTTCCCTCTACTGACTAGTAATCTGCATAACTAATCACTTTGTTCTTCTCCTGATTAGCTTACTTACTTTTTACTCTGTATATATATGTACCAGAAAAGGGATAAATACTACCATATAACTTGAACAGTCGGCTTCCTGATGATTTCTCCCGAATGAAACAGTTCTAGTCCAGTAGAAGCCATTTCTATATTAAATATTTATACTCTGCTATGTATTTAGTACCTTACTTACTGTAGTTACCCCCGTTTGAACCCGAGATAAACTTATATATATATATATATTAAAATACAAATATTAATAAAATAGATGTTCTTGTGATTAATTAAATTGTATTATACATATTTCAGAGGTACAACAGTACGTCCTCATCAGATAAAATAAAATGAAACATGACATACCTTGAGATGTTAAATGGTTAAGATTTAATCAATACATACATATACACTCAGAGTGTCCCAAAAACATGTATACACACTTCAACAGCATCCTAATAAATATTGCTTGTACAAGCAATCAAAGTGTGTATACATTTGGGGAGGGAGAAACCCTGTGTGTGTGTGTGTGTGTGTGTGTGTGTGTGTGTGTGTGTGTGTGTGTGTGTGTGTGTGTGTGTGTGTGTGTGTGTGTGTGTGTGTGTGTATGTGTGTGTGTGTGTGTGTGCGTGCGTGCGTGCGCAAGAGAGAGAGAGAGAGTGGCTGACAGACTGAATGACTGCTAGACAGATGTGTGTATAGTCTTCTTGATTTAATAATGATTATTGATATGTAGATTTATCTATTTCCTTATTTCCCCATGTCTCTCCGTGCATCTACATGCATGCGTGAGTGTGCGCATGCGTGTGCGTGTGCAAGTGCGCGTGTGTGTGCGTGTGCGCGTATGCTTGTGAGTGTGTACATGACCTTATCAGTTGCTTTCGAAGTTGTCTTCCTTCCGAGATAGATTAAATATAGAACCATTTTTATTGCTCATTCAGATGGGGAAAAGGTAACATCAATGATATTTATAGGGTGGTGGGGTGATTTGAAGAGATGGTACATCAAGTAGAGTCGTTTTAATAGGCTTCAACGTGAGTTCGATCAAACTTTGAAACATTCGATTATAAAAAGGAAGTTCTATGTAAATAACCATGCTTTTGCTCCTGTATGCTAAATACATACGGTGATTTAATCAGCTATTCATTTCATATCTGGTAAAGGCATATCAATGCATCTGTGTAAGTTAGGCATCATTTAATGATTTATCAGATCAACCAATATGTATTTCTTTAATATCGTTACATAACACAGATTCTTCTAAACATTCTTAAGATAATTCAACGTGATGAGAGTTTCCACCCAATCACATGGCATGCTAGAAAGAATAGCTATATCACTCTCAAATCCCACACCGCTACCTTCCTCTTCTTCTTCACCCACTTATTCCTGAGAGGGTCTTGGGGACAGAGTCTTCAAACACTCCTTCCAGTGGGTCCTGTCGGAATTACAGTCTCCAACTGATCCGGCTGGATCCCCAAGCGTGACCAGCCAAGCTCATGGATGTTATCCACGCATCATGCCCGGGGGGTCTACTCCTGGGTCTCTTGCCCTTAAAATCTGTCCGGCGATTCTTTCCTGAGACATTCTAACCACTATCTTGAAAACAAAAGTAAGCATTCGATAAGTTAGTCTTAGGTACAGTATGTCCGAAAATAAAACCATGATAATCTCGGCTAGAAGGCATTTTTTTATGTTGCTGTTCGACAAGGTTTGGTCTATGACTAAACAACACATACCAAAGCAACTTCAATGGGAGTATTAGCATATTTCCAACTTTCATAAAGACAACAGCAGATATCAATTAATGACTGATGCTTATCAGTGTCAGTGAATTTCTTGACGTGATAAAAATGAATTAAAAAAAACTCTATAAAGCGTTCATCCGGTCAGACGAAACAGTTTATTAGTTTCTGCTATAAAAATATAACATAGATGAACAAAACGAACTAGTTCAGTCTGTGAGAATGCATCCACAATTTCTATTAAATTTTATCTCTTTATTTCTTCGTTTGTTTGTTTTTTATATATATTTTACATACTGATGGAATAACTTTTCTCTTAATAGCCTTTAAACTAGCCTATTCTATTTATTTGTTTTTGTTTTACTAGTTTTTAAAAAAATAAAATACTATCTTTTGTAAGGTTTGATCTCCGTTCGTCATTAGGTGACGAATGCAGTAGTATTTAAATTATATTTTATAAAACAGGAAGGATGAAATTTACAGACTGAAAGATTATTTCATTAGGATTCATAAAAAAAATTCATCTAAAGAAATTTTCGTTTATAAAATTTTCATTCTTTGCTAATTAATTGTTTCTACTTTTGGCACAAGGCCAGCAATTTCTTCAGTGTATTACTGGTACTTTATTTTATCGACCCCGTAAGGATGAAAGGCAAAGTTAACCTCGGCGGGATTTGAACTCAGATCATAAAGGGCCGTAACTCTTTGCTACAAAGCATGGCGTCCGACTCTCTACCGATACTACCAATCCACCGCCCTAATTATTCTTTGCTAAATAATAAACTCAAATAGTAGCTTTAACTAACATTTGACGGAGAATTAAATGAAATTCTCTCATCGTTATATTTAGAACAGCCTGGAAAATAGAAATGTTTTCTTCATTCTGCCAAACTTATCCCAGAAATCTTGAACAAAATTATTGCCAAATTGTCCCAGCCATAATGATTTATTTTTATCAGATATAGGACGACATTATTCAAAGGTGGTGGATTGGCAGAGCGTCGGGCAACATGCTTAGTGGCATAGAGTTTTGCCCTTTTATGTTTTGAGTTCAAATCCCGCCGAGATGAGCTTTACCTTTCATCCTTACGGGGTCGAGAAAATAAACTACCAGTAATGCACTGGATCGATTTAATCGACTTTCCTCTCCTCAAAATTGGTTGGCCTTGTGCCTAAATCAGAAACAATTATTCCATGTGTCTGTTTTGTAAGACGCTGTGGTGTAGTGTTACGCTGTTTAAGCGAGATTTGGTTGCAGTTTCTTCCTATTCAATGGATGGATGTATATATATGTACATATAAGAAGGTGTATTGATAGAGATACATTAGAGAAATAGTGAATCAAGGAAGAAAAAGAAGTCAGTAGATAAGGCAATGCCGTTAATATCAATGTTTTCATGGAACGTAATGTGTCACGTGAATGAGAATTTTGATTCTAGGGTGTGACTAACCTGATTATCAAAATCCTATTTTGTAGAAATGGCTTTTTGTCTTATTCTTAAGATGCATTAAACACCGATGTTTCAGGCAAGTTTTAAAGAGGTCTGTACAATTATATGTAGACTGGCACCACACCTTTTTGTAGATGTGGAGAGTGCATCTGTTGTTGACTGGCTGGGATCAATTGGGTGAAGTATGCTGAGTGCAACTTCAAGAAACGAGCAGGAGTTGTAATGGCGTTCGTATTGGCTTTATATAGAGGGAGAGGGAGGAGGAAAGAAAGAAACGTATATGTGATAGACAGATATAGACATAGATAGATAGACACAGATAGACAGATATAGATAGACAGACAGAGAGACAGACAGACAGATAGATAGATAGATAGATAGATAGATAGATAGATAGATAAATAGATAGATAGATAGATAGATAGATAAATAGATACCTTTCCATTTATTTGCCACCAGAGCATGAAAGATTGGGACAAATACAAAGGTGGGGGGGAGTTTACATACAATAAAACGAGTACAAAAATATAACAAACAAAATAAAACAATCGAAGTCCTCAATAGGGAGGGGGCGTTTTGGGGGTCGCACACACCCCCGAAAAAATGCGCAACCCTTCTCCTCGGGAGCACAAAGAGAGGGTGCTCCCTTCTCCTATTCTTTCCACCTACAGGCTGATGTAGAGAGAAGGCCCATTCACAAGGGCCATTCTCGCCACTTTCACCCACCTTTCATAAAACTGGCTGGGATGGAGCACCTCTCTCTCCATCCTGATCCTCCTTCCGAAATTATATCGGAAGAAAAGGACCAATTGTTGGCCGGAGAGAAAGGTGTCCGACCTTAGTCCTTTCAAACGCGTCCACCATACAACCTCTTTCACCATGGCTATTACACAGAGGAAGACCGCCTCTCCTTCGTTTTTGAAGCGGGGAGGCGGTTTGATCGTAACAATGGATTCGGTGGTCAACCGGATTGGTCCCACTCGTGACAGCAGTCGTTCCGCATAGCTCCACAGGTCGGCAACGCCCGGGCAGTGTACCAATGCGTGCGCGACGGTTTCCTCGTCACGCACGCATCTCGGACAGATCTTTTTCGAAGGGTCCCTACCCGGGCGCCCGTGTCTGTAGAGCTTGTCTCGAACGGGCAGAGCCCCACGGTAGCACTGCCAAACCAGGGACCTCTGGAAGTTGTCCATCGGTCCCCGGCCAAATGTCCTACCTGGCCAGTTCTTCCTCCTCCATGCCTAGGGCTTCTCCGAGGGCATCGTCGCACATGCTGCTGACCAACCCTCTATAGAATGTCGAGGTGGAGTCTCCACTGATAGCTGGTTCCGCCTGCCAAAGAGCCGTGAGCGCCTGAGCACACTCCGCGTGCAAGGCGGCCAGTTTTCTCGGTCTTTGCTTGACCCAGGATTGTAGCTCGGTAAGCGAGACGAGTCTGGGAAAGGCTCGCCTCACAAACGGGGCCCACACCGGTTGACCGGTGAGGAATACCTGGAGGTGCCGTAGCCTTAATGAGTATTTGCGCATCTGCAGCCAGGACTTCTTCCAAAGGAATTGGAAGAGTGCGCGCTCCATTTTGGTGAGCGTTTCACCTGGGCAAGGCACGGCAGTCAAGTGGTAATAGATGACGGACGCTATATAAGCGTTCGCCACTTACGCCCGACCTTTCAGGGATAGTTTGCACTCGGCCCACTTCTGGGCCAGTGCAAACACTCTGTTCGTTACCTCACTCCAGTTCTTCTCCACCTGGAGGTCTGGTCCGAACCAAACCCCGAGCTGCTTCACCGGGCCCTCCGTCCAACGTCCGACGACGCCGTCGGAGGGCGTCGGTTTGCCCCTCCACGCGCTGAGTTGCAAACCGACGGACTTGTCCCGGTTCAGCTTCGCCCCTGTAAACCTTTCGTATTTCTCCAGTAAGGTGCCGATCGCCCCGATTTCCGAGGTATTCGACACCATTACTGTCACGTCATCGCCGTAGGCCGACACCGCTTTCCGCAATCCCGGTTCCAAAGGGATGCCCTGCAACAACTCCAACTTCCGCAGCACTGGCTCGAGAGCCAGCACATACAGAAGGGAGGAGAGAGGGCACTCCTGTCGGATGGACCGCACGATTTGGAACGGCTCCGAGAGGTTGCCGTTCACCTTGACCCTCGAGCAGATGCAGCTGCTGTGCATTGCAGTAATCCAGCCCCTGAAAACGGGTCCGAAACCTGCCGCTGCTAGCACCGCATCCAGGTAACCATGGTCGACCCTATCGAACGCTTTAGATTGATCCAAGTTGATCAGGGCCCCACCAAAGCCGGGTTCATTCCCTACCCTCTCTATGATGTATCGCATGAGGTGGAGGTTGTCGTGAATGGACCTGGACGGGATAGCGAATGTCTGCACATCACCCACCAGGTTGACCACGACAAGCGCCAACCTCTTTGCTAACACCTTGGCCAAAATCTTTAACTCCGCATTTAACAGAGTTATGGGCCTGAAATTACTTATTTCATCCCCTTGTTCTTGTCCTTCCTCACTAGTGATACTACGCCCTTGGTCACAGAACAGGGAATTATCCCGTTCTATTGCCAGTTGCAGTAGACCGCCTCGAGGAGATCGGAGAAAAAGTCCGGCATCGCTACATAAAGTTCGTATGGAAGACCATCGAGACCCGGAGATTTGCGTTTGCCGCATTTCCTCAGCACGTCCCCTATTTCAGAAGCTGAAATTGGCCTTTCGCAGGACTTCGCCTCCTCGTTCGAAAGACGCGGTAGGCCGTCGAGGTACGGACCGAAATCCACATCCCCATCCGGCCCCTCGCCCTTCCCGAACAGTCGTGCAAAGTGCCTTTGAAAGGCCTCACACATCTGTCCAGGTTCAAGGATCACCCGTCCATCCTGGTCCTTCAACGACCGGATAGTGAATTTAATCCCACTTTTGGCTTCTGTCACCCGGGCCCAGCTAACAGCTTTGGCCCCCTCGTTTCCTAGAGCACGTATTTTGCTTCTGACAACGCAGCCTTCGTGCTTCGCGTCGAAAAACTGGTCTAAGGCCGTTTACGACGCTAGCAGTCTGGCTACGTTGCCGCTTCTAATCGCCTCTTCTACTCTATCTACCAACTCCCTTTCCTTCCTATTCCTATCTGAGGCTAATTCCTTACTAAAACCTATCAAGTCTACTCTAATCTCTCTCTTGAGAGAGCCCCACCACCTGCTGTTGACGATAGCCCCCGTCAACCGTTCCTTAAGTAAAGCGCTAATCCGATCCCTGTAAGCTTTACTTGCCGGTAAGGACAAGTTCAGCTTCCAGTAACCGAGTCCCTGTCTATGCGTTCTATCAAGGTTGACTAAGCAGGTCACTAATTTGTGATCTGAATAGCCAACCATGCGCATCTCTGGACAACTTAGTAGGTCCCTATCCTTATTTCTAACTAGGACCCTATCTAGGTACGATCTAGATGATCCGCTACGGTTAGTCCAAGTCCAAGTTGGAGCAGTCGGAAAATCTAGTCGATATCTATCGGCCAGGTCAAATCGGCCGATTAACCGTTTGAGGCTCTTACACCCCCCCCCCCTCTATCGGGACATGCCCCTACATAGTCCTAACGTGCATCTAGGATACTATTCCAGTCCCCCACTAAAAGCAAGGAGCGGGACGTCCCTAGAAAAATCCCCAGACATTGGAAGAAGTCAGGCCTCGCTGTCCCAGGCGACCAGCCTAAAGGCTCCACCTTCACCACTGCCAACGTCTAGTACCACCAGTCGACCCTCAGGGTCCAAGTGCACCGTCTGCGTTGCGAGGCCCAGGTATTTTTGCAGCAGAACGACAACCCCACCCCCACCTCCTGGCTGACAGAGAGATGCATAGATCTCAAAGTCGTTAAAGGTGGGGTCTAGCTGGCGTTCGCTGCTGACCCTGGACTCGCAAATAGCCATGACATTTATACTGCGCGACCTGAAGTCATTTAGAAGTTTTGCCTGCTTCCAGGGTGAGCTCAGACCACGTGCATTCAAACATCCTACTCTCAATACAGCCATGTTGGCGGCGAAGGGGAAGAAAAAGAAAAGGCACGTACCTCCTTACATCCCGGGGACCGGGCTGCACAACTTCCATGGGGGGGGGGGGCATCAGAGTGTGGTGGCGTTGGAGTGTTCGGTGTGGTGTGGGTGTCTGGGTGGGAGCGGGGAAATTTGTCAAGACGCCCTCAGGAAAATTGTCTTTTAGTTCTATATAAATGTCTATCGGAGTTTTAATCATTTTTAAAGAGGGGTTCTCTGTGTCCCTCGTGAAATTTGGCCCTTCGGTTTGCACCGAAGGGTTTTGTTCAATTTTGTTTACAAGTTTTATATTTGTTGTGTTAAAGTATGTGTATAGTTGTGTCTGTGTAATTTTTGTTGGTTTTTGTTCTGTATTTTGTTGTTTTGTTTTGGGGAGGGGTTATTTTTCTTTGTGTGGGTGCGGTGTGTTTTCTTTTTTGTTCGCTTTATTTTTTGGAAGGGTTCCCCCTCGTCTTCTGACGTTAAGGGATCCTCTTCCATGTTGGAGAGGATGGGTATATTTTGGGGTTTTGTTATGTATGTTGTTGGAGTTATTTAGGTGGGGAGGGGTTGGGTGGGACCGTGTTTAGTTTTTTGTTGACTTGTTGTGTTTGTTGTTTTGGGGGTGGTGATTGTGTTTTGTTTGTGGAGTTGTTTTAGGTGTGGAGGGGTTGGGTGGGTCCGTGTTCAGTATTTTGTTGACTTGTGGTGGTGGTGGTGGTGGTGGTGGTGGTGTTTTTGGAAGTGTTGGCAATAAAGGTTTTTTAGTTTGTTGAGGCCAGGCAGCCCTCAGGTGACCTCTGCCTCCACAGAGGTAGCAAGCGGGCCGCCTACCCTCAACTGCAATGTTCATAAATTGTGAGCCTTCCAGGGACACTCTTTGGGGTATCTTTGCGATACGTTCTGGTTTCATTCGAACCAGAACCTGTATGCCTATACCGCCAAAGTGGCCCCTGGTGGCTTTGCCTATATCTAGGAGTTCATCTTCGTTGTCCAGTATCCCTGCTAGTATCCACCACATATTTTTATTTGGGTGTATACCGGAGATTGTTATTTTTTTTAGTTTTCTTCCCCATGTAGGTGGGGAAGAAAGTGTACTGTTTGGACACAATTGGCGACACCGAGTATTTTTGGGCCACCAATTGGTCCTTCATCAAAATTATCAGACTCCCATAAAACTTCCCTCTCTCAATAAAAATCATGTCCTTCAACGCGTCTTTTAAAGCCAGTTCAATTTGGCTATGCGATAATTGAGTTGGTTTTTTCGACGCATCTGATATAGTTCTAAAATTAATTGTCCTTAGGACCGTGTCTCTTTTAATATCCTTAGGGGAGATTATGGTGAATTCACCGTTCTCACCAAAGCTCACA
>CAXHJY010001274.1:120000-122500 GCA_964016885.1 Eledone cirrhosa
TTCTTGTCTGGTTATATTGTTTTTGTTACTAATTGAATTTGTTTTTAAATAGCCTTCGTTTAACTTAAAGATCGTTTGTTTCGTTTCGTTTACATTCAGAATTTCTTGATTTTCCCAAGTATTTATTTCTTTATTTACGTGTGTATATGTCGTATTTAAACAACATATTTTGTATGTGAATGTGAATGATTCAGTGGTTAAAACGTCGACTCAAAATCTCACGATTTTAAGTTCGATTCCCGGACAGGGCGATGCGTTGTGGTTTTTGAGCAAGGCACCTTATCTTACGTTGCTCCAGTTCACTCAGCCAGAAGAAATGTTTTGCGACGACGCTGATGTCTTTGCTTTTCCCTTGGACATCACCGTTGGCGTGGGGATGTGAGACTGGTGTGCGTGCGTGATTATTGATCTTCCGTAAAACATCTTTCCCAGGTTTGTGCCTCACTGGAGAACCTTCCAGATGCAAATCCAGTCATTGAGCACCGAAGTTGAGGCATAATATTTTGTATATAATAATCACAATTGTTTATTATGAAATAATCATATGTACATATGATGCGATATTATCAAATATTCGTATAATATAAAGTTGTACCCGAGGCCGTTCCGATTTGCTTTGTTTGTATTCAAAACGTCATTCTACCCAGATTCGTTTATCCAGTACGTGGCTCTCATTTACCTAGTTTAGTGGTTTCCAAAGTGAGTTCTGCGTGGATCTCATTTACCTAGTTTAGTGGTTTCCAAAGTGGGTTCCGAGTGGATCTCATTTACCTAGTTTAGTGGTTTCCAAAGTGGGTTCCGAGTGGATCTCATTTACCTAGTTTAGTGGTTTCCAAAGTGGGTTCCGAGTGGATCTCATTTACCTAGTTTAGTGGTTTCCAAAGTGGGTTCCGAGTGGATCTCATTTACCTAGTTTAGTGGTTTCCAAAGTGGGTTCCGAGTGGATCTCATTTACCTAGTTTAGTGGTTTCCAAAGTGGGTTCCGAGTGGATCTCATTTACCTAGTTTAGTGGTTTCCAAAGTGGGTTCCGAGTGGATCTCATTTACCTAGTTTAGTGGTTTCCAAAGTGGGTTCCGAGTGGATCTCATTTACCTAGTTTAGTGGTTTCCAAAGTGGGTTCTGCGTGGATCTCATTTACCTAGTTTAGTGGTTTCCAAAGTGGGTTCCGAGTGGATCTCATTTACCTAGTTTAGTGGTTTCCAAAGTGTGTTCTGCGTGGATCTCATTTACCTAGTTTAGTGGTTTCCAAAGTGGGTTCTGCGTGGATCTCATTTACCTAGTTTAGTGGTTTCCAAAGTGTGTTCTGCGTGGATCTCATTTACCTAGTTTAGTGGTTTCCAAAGTGGGTTCCGCGTGGATCTCATTTACCTAGTTTAGTGGTTTCCAAAGTGGGTTCCGTGTGGATCTCATTTACCTAGTTTAGTGGTTTCCAAAGTGGGTTCCGAGTGGATCTCATTTACCTAGTTTAGTGGTTTCCAAAGTGGGTTCTGCGTGGATCTCATTTACCTAGTTTAGTGGTTTCCAAAGTGGGTTCCGCGTGGATCTCATTTACCTAGTTTAGTGGTTTCCAAAGTGGGTTCCGAGTGGATCTCATTTACCTAGTTTAGTGGTTTCCAAAGTGGGTTCCGAGTGGATCTCATTTACCTAGTTTAGTGGTTTCCAAAGTGGGTTCTGCGTGGATCTCATTTACCTAGTTTAGTGGTTTCCAAAGTGGGTTCTGCGTGGATCTCATTTACCTAGTTTAGTGGTTTCCAAAGTGGGTTCTGCGTGGATCTCATTTACCTAGTTTAGTGGTTTCCAAAGTGGGTTCTGCGTGGATCTCATTTACCTAGTTTAGTGGTTTCCAAAGTGGGTTCTGCGTGGATCTCATTTACCTAGTTTAGTGGTTTCCAAAGTGGGTTCCGAGTGGATCTCATTTACCTAGTTTAGTGGTTTCCAAAGTGGGTTCCGAGTGGATCTCATTTACCTAGTTTAGTGGTTTCCAAAGTGGGTTCTGCGTGGATCTCATTTACCTAGTTTAGTGGTTTCCAAAGTGGGTTCTGCGTGGATCTCATTTACCTAGTTTAGTGGTTTCCAAAGTGGGTTCTGCGTGGATCTCATTTACCTAGTTTAGTGGTTTCCAAAGTGGGTTCTGCATGGATCTCATTTACCTAGTTTAGTGGTTTCCAAAGTGGGTTCTGCGTGGATCTCATTTACCTAGTTTAGTGGTTTCCAAAGTGGGTTCTGCGTGGATCTCATTTACCTAGTTTAGTGGTTTCCAAAGTGGGTTCTGCGTGGATCTCATTTACCTAGTTTAGTGGTTTCCAAAGTGTGTTCTGCGTGGATCTCATTTACCTAGTTTAGTGGTTTCCAAAGTGGGTTCCGCGTGGATCTCATTTACCTAGTTTAGTGGTTTCCAAAGTGGGTTCTGCGTGGATCTCATTTACCTAGTTTAGTGGTTTCCAAAGTGGGTTCCGTGTGGATCTCATTTACCTAGTTTAGTGGTTTCCAAAGTGGGTT
>CAXHJY010001274.1:132500-145000 GCA_964016885.1 Eledone cirrhosa
CTGTGTGTGTGTGTGTGTGTGTGTGTGTGTGTGTGTGTGTGTGTGTGTGTGTGTGTGTGTGTATCCATTTATGTTAGTGAGTGGGTTAACAGAGGGGCAGAAAAATGAATGAATATGTATATATATTGGGGCATCAAGTATGAAATATTGTAGAAATTTGTTGAAAAAAAAATGTCTGCAAATTTCATACTTGACGACCCGATTATACGTATATATATAAATAAATATGGAGGTGAGGTATGGGTGTGTATTATATATATATATATATATATGTGTGTGTGTGTGTGTGTGTGTGTGTGTGTGTGTGTGTGTGTGTGTGTGTGTGTGTGTGTGTATACAGAGAGAGAGAGAGACTATCGTGAAGAATTAAGTCGAAGCTCTCGGTAAAACAAATAAAAATATTACAATATCAAGTATCACATACCTTATTGAGTACTAGAGGCATTTTTTACGTATAGGGGTATTAAACATCTCCAAATAACTACACCTTTCACTTGCAACCGAGAGACAAGGTAATATGTACCATGTTTACACTCAGAGTTGTGGATGCTGATGAAGTCACGAGCAAACACAAACACCCTCTCGACCCTCCCTATTTTATCCAGAAGAACATCTAGAATGTAATAACTGGAAAGAAAGAGGGCTGTACCAACACTGGATTGATACTTTATCAACCCTGAATGGTTGAAAGGCAAAGTGAACGTCGGTTGCACTTGAACGCAGCGACAATAACAAACATAGAACGTTCTAATATCTCTGCCTAATAGACCTCCCTACAACTCCAGTTCCCACTGACTTACATATGTACTACTCTACCGACCATTTATAGATATTACAATGTTTTCCATAATTAGGAGTTGGGGGTGCATTTGCCAGAGAATGAGCATGAGAACACAATTTAATACTGTATGTTGTAGGCTTTATGAACTAGTGCACAGATTCTCAACCCATTTAGGCCAAACGCCCCCTTTTGTCCCTCGAAATCACGAAACGCCCCCCCCCCCCCCCCCATTTTTCCATTTTTCAATTTTTCGATTTTTATATCAGTAGATTACTAAAAAATTGATTAACAATATTCCAAAGATGTGTGTATTATCTGATTATGTGTTGTATGTGGTCCTAGATGTGTGTGCTACTCGCTTCTGTTTTTTCTTTTCTTTTTTTTTATTTGTAATATTATTTATACAATAGGGAATAAAATAGATCTACATAGTGTTAACTCGTTGCGGTTGAGTCAATAATTTCAGACATGAAATACATTGTTATCGGTGAAGGAAAGATAAGATTCTAATTGGCTGCGCTCAAAGTGTCTTTAACCCAGTTGACTGTGGGTTTTTCCATTTTTAGGATCTCAATTACCGGTTAACGTCTCAATTACCGGACATGCCTGCACACCTGCTCACAGCTGCAGTCAGACTATAGTTATGCTGTCTGCAAGCTCATTCAAATGCATTCACACTGGCTGTCTCAAAGACAAACAAATATGGCTTATAAAACTTACCAAAATAAAGAGCCTTCCAGCGCCTCCCCAACCCCCCTCCCCCAGCTCCCCTAGAGTTCCGAAACGCCCCCGGGGGTACATATGCCCCCTGTTGAGAACCTTTGAACTAGTGGACGCTGAATTTTCAGATATTTATTCAGGGTTACCGAGGTTCTTACTCTCTAGCTTCGGACGACAATGAAAAGTGTTACCTCACATAATTTCTTCAAAATTTAACAAAATATTGTAAATAGAATAGCAAGTATTACCTGATATATACAATATAAATGTTTCAACGTTTGGCACAAGGCCAGCAAATACCCAGTGCATTACTGGTACTTTATTTTATCGACCCCCGTAAGGATGAAAGGCAAAGTTAACCTCGGCGGGATTTGAACTCAAAATGGCAAGGGCCGTAACTCTATACGTCAAAGCATGGCGTCCGACCCTCTACTGATACTGCCAATCCACCGCCCTATATATACCTGATATATACAATATAATTGTTTCTAGTTTTGGCACAAGGCCAGCAATTACTCAGTACATAACTGGTACTTTATTTTATCGACCCCGTAAGGATGAAAGGCAAAGTTAACCTTGGCGGGATTTGAACTCAGAATGATAAGGGCCGTAACTATGTGTCAAAGCATGGTGTCCGACCCTCTACCGATACTGCCAATTCACCGCCCTCTGATATGTACCTGATATATACAATATAATGAAATGGTATAAGATCGTTTAAAATGATATAACAGATAGATGTTGTTTGGATTTAAATATCAATTATTTTCTGTGCTGCCTTTATGAACGTGGATGTCTAAAGGAATAAAATAATAGGCGAATGGATCAAAAGATTTAGTCAATGCCATGAACAAATAACTGAACAACTCAACACATTGCTAAATGCTGATCAAGTGATACTGGAGTGGTTAACGAAGGGCAGGACAGTTTTATGGTTAAAATATATCACTAAAGGAATGTCGTAGACAACTACATGTCGATAACATGCTTACCAATTATGTGGAAATTATTGATTGGAATAATCGCAGAATCAATGTCCGGGCATCTTGAAGTATGGTGTTCTACCAGATGAGCAGAAAGAGTGCAAGCGTAAGTGCTGAGGCACAAAGGACCAGCGTTTGATAGATAAAGCAACACTTAAGGATATTAAGAGGAGGATTACCGCAAAGCCTATGACATGTTTCCGCATTCTTGGATTATGGAATGCATTAACTTATTTAGTATTGCAAATGTTGAGCGACTCTTAAGAAAAAGTATGAAAGAGTGGAAAACAGAACCGATAGGATATGGAAGAAATTTAGGAACAATAGAAATCAAGAGAGGTATATTCCAAGGGAACAGCCCGTCACCACTGACGTTTTTAGTGTGCATGATACTGCTGACAATGATCTTGAGAAAAGCTAAGGCTGTGTATGAATTCAAAGGTCCCCGAAAATCAGCATGGATGACCTCAAACTTTATGGTAAGAATGACTCCCAGCTTGGTTACCTCGTTGAGATACGGTGTATACATTTAGTCCTGACATCAGAATGCAGTTCGAATCAAATAAATGTGGTGCGATAAGCTTGAACATAGGCAAAGTTAAAAGCATTGCTGGGTTGGTGCTGCTATCAGGAAAAGTAATGCAGCAAATAAAAGAGGAAGGTTATAAATAGTTAGGAATATTGGAAGTTGATAAGATAATGCAGAAGGAAATGAAAGAAAGATTTAAGGTGGAATACATGCGCGGACTGAGACTTATTCTCAAGTCAAGTCGAAACTGACTGGACGGAATACGATGGATGCTATCAATACATGGGCGCTATCATTCCTTAGATATAGGACGGGGTGATACGTGGACAGTGAAGAGATAAACAGTTTAAATCCACAGAGTAACGCAGACATATTATATGTAGCAGGAAAGAAGAGGACTTATGAGGTGCGAAGACAGCATTATTAAAACAGAAGAAAATAACATGGCGTGGTGCATAAGAAAATTCCACAGACCCGCTGTTCATTTGGGAAAATTTTCCGGTTAAATAACATGGATATCAAATTCCTAATAATAATAAAATTATGCCAGCGCTACGAAATACCAACAGAAAAATGGTGGGACAGATCCACACCAGAATAGGTGACAGAGAATGACAAAGCAACCACACTCTGGGATATGCCAATACACATACAGGAATATCAAAGCCAACCGACTATATTTTATAATCAAAGACCACAAAGAAAAACGATGTCTTCTAATTCATGTGTCAATCTCCACAGACGACAATATATCTACCAAGGAAAGGGAGAAATTATTCAAATGTAAAGAATGAGAGACAGAAATAATCAGAATATGGATGATGAAAACTGAAACGACACTTATAATAATGGGTGCTCTGGGAATGATAAAAAATACACAGACGTATACATAACAAAAACCCCACATAAAAAATAGCACTAATAGGCACTGCACACATATTATTAAGAGTACACTCAATATAGTAGAAACAGCACAACCAAAAATCATATTGCACGTGGCCAAGACACACAGAGCTGTGCTCGGTAATACAGTGACGACTCGAAATAAAAATAAGACTAATAATAATAAAACTAATGACGTTAAAGATTATGATGATGATGATGATGATGATGAAATTCAGTTTAGCGAAATGAGATAAATCAACCTTGAAGATAGGAAAATTAATTTAAAAAAACTAATATCATTTTAGATAAGAAAATGGGGACAAAAGAATTAGATCAAACACAGACTTATAAATACTTAAGAATTAATGAACTAGGTCGATTACAACACATAGAAATGAACGAAAAGGTTAAAAAGAAACATTATAGAGGCATTAGATTAATATTCATAATATTAGAGATAAATGCCAAAAATAAGGTTATAGGCATCGATACTCTAGTTGTTCTAGTCACAAATTATAGTTATGATATTCTCAACTGGAAGATGAATGAATTAGCAAGATTAGACATGAAAACAAAAAAGAAATAATAATAGCTGCATTTAGAATACGCTATACCAATGTATGTCTATGTTTTCCACGAATACAGGGAGGTAGACATCTTCCTTAACTAGAAACTTGGTAGGAAATATCTACTATAAAACTAAACTGTGGCGAGTCGGCACAGTTGTTAGAATGTCAAATAGAATGGTTTGTTTATAGGGACAAAGGAGATATTCTGTAAATATGTGTGTGTATCATTTCACTCCATTTGTCAAAATCCATCAGGTGTATTTGGAGAGCAGTGATATTGCACATACTTAAATATGGAATGTTACCTGGAGAGGGGTAGGCTCTACCAAATGTTAAATATCCAAGACATGTCGAATGTTGCGACGGCGCCCCTACGACTAGAGTCATATACCCATACATATATACTGTAGAACTAGAGTTATAGGTATATATATACTGTAGAACTAGAGTTACAGGTATATATATATATATACTGTAGAACTAGAGTTATAGGTATATATATACTGTAGAACTAGAGTTACAGGTATATATATATACTGTAGAACTAGAGTTATAGGTATATATATATACTGTAGAACTAGAGTTATAGGTATATATATATACTGTAGAACTAGAGTTACAGGTTGACATATATAATGTAAAACTAGAGTTACAGGTATATATATATATACTGTAGAACTAGAGTTACAGGTATATATATATACTGTAGAACTAGAGTTACAGGTATATATATATACTGTAGAACTAGAGTTACAGGTATATATATATATACTGTAGAACTAGAGTTACAGGTATATATATATACTGTAGAACTAGAGTTACAGGTATATATATATACTGTAGAACTAGAGTTACAGGTATATATATATATATATACTGTAGAACTAGTGTTACAGGTATATATATACTATAGAACTAGAGTTACAGGTATATATATATATATACTGTAGAACTAGTGTTACAGGTATATATATATACTGTAGAACTAGAGTTACAGGTATATATATACTATAGAACTAGAGTTACAGGTATATATATATATATACTGTAGAACTAGAGTTACAGGTATATATATATACTGTAGAACTAGTGTTACAGGTATATATATATATACTGTAGAACTAGAGTTACAGGTATATATATACTGTAGAACTAGAGTTACAGGTATATATATATACTGTAGAACTAGAGTTACAGGCATATATATATATATATATATATATATATATATATATATATATATATATATATATATATATATATATATATATATATATATATATACTGTAGAACTAGAGTTACAGGTTGACATATATAATGTAAAACTAGAGTTACAGGTATATATATATATACTGTAGAACTAGAGTTACAGGTATATATATATATATACTGTAGAACTAGTGTTACAGGTATATATATATACTGTAGAACTAGAGTTACAGGTATATATATACTGTAGAACTAGAGTTACAGGTATATATATATATATATACTGTAGAACTAGAGTTACAGGTATATATATACTGTAGAACTAGAGTTACAGGTATATATATATATATATATATATATATATATACTGTAGAACTAGAGTTACAGGTATATATATACTGTAGAACTAGAGTTACAGGTATAGATATACTGTAGAACTAGAGTTACAGGTATATATATACTGTAGAACTAGAGTTACAGGTATAGATATACTGTAGAACTAGAGTTACAGGTATATATATATATATACTGTAGAACTAGAGTTACAGGTATATATATATATATATACTGTAGAACTAGAGTTACAGGTATATATATACTGTAGAACTAGAGTTACAGGTATATATATATATATACTGTAGAACTAGAGTTACAGGTATATATATACTGTAGAACTAGAGTTACAGGTATATATATACTGTAGAACTAGAGTTACAGGTATATATATACATACTGTAGAACTAGAGATACAGGTATATAAATATATACTGTAAGACTAGAGTTACAGATCCAAACATACGCACTGTAGAATTATAATCATAGTTAAACATGAATAAACGACAACAAACAGTTAGCTACAAAACATAAACAAAAAAAATAGTTGCTTCCGTTTTAATGAATCACTAAATATAAAACTGTGGCTCAAACATCATACAGGTGTTATGAGTATACAGAAATAACAGCCCATATTTAACCCTTTTGATACCAAAGCACCTGAAACCGCCGCTATGTCTGCAATTCAAACTAAGACTAAATCATTCTCACAAAATTCTACTGAAATCATAATAAAACTGATGAAAAAAATCTGGAGATTGTGACGAAACAATCAATCACATTGTTTCAGAGTAACAAGTTATAGTCAAAATAAGATACATGTATAAAGAACAGTGAGCGCTTTCATCACTGGAAACAAGGCTAGCGTTATGAAATATATTCCCACAAAAAATAAACGATGGATTAAACTTACACCGAAAAAGGTCTCCTTAAATTGGCTGAACAGAGTTAAACTAGACAAGGAAATTCACAACTCAAAAAAAGAAAAAAAAGAAATAAAGAAGAAAGAGGAAGAAGCTATAATATAAGAAGTGAGGTGTATACGAGATAAATTTGTCTATCAAAGTAATTAGATGGTACTTATTGCTTACCCTAGTTGGGTTTGAGACGAAACTAAATGCTGTAAACATTATAGCAGAACGTCTACCAATTCTATAAGTGGGGCCAGTCTAAGTCCATTAAAATTATTAATATTTAATTCAGTAATTTGGAGGGAAAGTCGATTGAATTGACCTCAGTGCTTTACTAGTACTTATTTTATCGACTCTAAAGAATGAATGCAAAGGTGATGTCGCTGGGATTTGAACTCAAAACGTAAAGAAGTGTTATAAATACTGAAAATAGAGGATAACAGATTTTGTCGAAGGCTGGTAAACTATGGTAACTATTGAGGATTTGAACTAACATATTTCTGGGAGAAAGGGTGTAGTTAATTCTATCATCTCTTCTATATCATTGGTACATTCAGTTTATCAAGTCTAGATCTTACTGGTAAATTCCAAAATATTACATTAACATGACTGAGGTTGGGGGGGGGGGGATATAATTTTTGTTGTTGTTGAAAATCCGCCATTTTAGTACTGCCAAATAATTGAAAAAGGTTTTTTTTTTGGTTTTTAATGTTTCATTCTTTCAACTTAGAATTGGAAAGTAACCACTAAAAGTACTTTCAGCAACTGAAGAAAAAAAATCTTCATTAGCCATTGTAATGTTTTGAAATATACCAGTCTTAATTTAATCGTGTAGATTAGAGATTATAAGAATACTTAGTGTCTAAAAATGACTTTGGGGTATAGATTATACAAGTGAGAAGGTGTGAAAATGAGAATTAGGCTCCGGAATTGGATTAGTTAAAGCCAGCACATGACGAATAAAAGAAATCACTAAAAGCAAATATAATAGCTCGGGGCCAGGAGGATAGAGATGTATGTGTATGTATGTGTATGTATGTGAATGTATGTGTGGGAAACAGAGAGGGGGAATGGGTAGAGGAATGCAAGAAAGGGAGTGGCTGGAGGAGAGGGAAAAAGAGGAAGAGAGAAGGGGTAGTGGAGAAGGAGAGAGAAGGGGTAGTGTAGAAGGGGTAATGGAGAAGGGGTAGTGGAGAATGAGAGTGAAGGGGCAGAATAGAGGGATAGAAAAGAGATAGAGGGGGAGAGAGAAAGAGGTAGAGGAGAGGGAGGCGAAGAGGTACAGGAGAGGGATAGAAAAGCGATAGAGGAGAGGGAGAAAGTAAGGGCGGAGAAAATCGCGAAAGAGAGAGTGTAGGAGAACGAGAGAGAGAGAATGGAGGAGAGCGAAATGAGGAGAAAGAGAGAGAGAGAGAGAGAGGAGATCTATAATTAACATCTAACTGCGGGTTTGCATTGTCGTTAGTTTCTCCTGTATTTTTTTTACTATTTAACTGACGACGTATGTATGCATGCGTGTGTGTATGCAGGCGTGTATGTGTGCAGGCGTGTATGTGTGCAGGCGTGTATGTGTGCAGGCGTGTATGTATGCAGGCGTGTGTGTATGCATGCGTGTGTGTATGCATGCGTGTGTGTATGCATGCGTGTGTGTATGCATGCGTGTGTGTATGCAGGCGTGTGTGTATGCATGCGTGTGTGTATGCAGGCGTGTGTGTATGCAGGCGTGTGTGTATGCATGCGTGTATGTATGCTTGCGTGTATGTATGCTTGCGTGTATGTATGCTTGCTTGTATGTATGCATGCGTGTATGTATGCAGGCGTGTATGTATGCATGCATGTGTGTATTTGTGCATGCTTGTATGTATGCAGGCGTGTATGTGTGCATGCGTGTATGTATGCATGCATGTGTAGATGTGTGCATGCTTGTATGTATGCAGGCGTGTATGTATGCATGCGTGTATGTATGCAGGCGTGTATGTATGCAGGCGTGTATGTATGCATGCGTGTATGTATGCAGGCGTGTATGTGTGCATGCGTGTGTGTATGCACGTGTGTATGTATGCATGCGTGTATGTATGCAGGCGTGTGTGTATGCATGCGTGTATGTATGCAGGCGTGTATGTATGAATGTGTGTATGTATGCATGCGTGTATTATGCAGGCGTGTATGTATGCATGTGTGTATGTGTGCATGCGTGTGTGTATGCAGGCGTGTATGTGTGCATGCGTGTGTGTATGTATGCAGGCGTGTATGTATGCAGGCGTGTATGTATGCAGGCGTGTATGTATGCAGGCGTGTATGTATGCAGGCGTGTATGTATGCAGGCGTGTATGTATGCAGACGTGTATGTATGCCCGTGCCTATGTATGCAGGCGTGTATGTGTGCATGCGTGTGTGTATGTAGGCGTGTATATCTGCACGTGTGTATGTATGCAGGCGTGTATGTATGCACGTGTGTATGTATGTAGGCGTGTATGTATGCACGTGTGTGTGTATGTAGGCGTGTATGTATGCACGTGTGTGTGTATGTAGGCGTGTATGTATGCACGTGTGTGTGTATGCAAGCGTGTATGCATGCGTGTGTGTGTGTATGCAGGTGTGTATTATGAATCTGTGTATGTATGCAGGCGTGTATGTATGCACATCTAGGTGTATGCAGGTATGTATATACATATATGTGTGTGTGAGTTTGTCTGTGTGCATGTGTATGTATTATAGATATACATATTTGTGAGCATACATTTATATGTATATACATATGTTCAGATGTATGCAATGCATATACGTGTGTGTGTGTGTGTGTGTGTGTGTGTGTTTCTGTATTTGTAAGATTCAGAGATGGCGGTATAGACAGAGAGAGAGAGAGAGAGAGAGAGAGAGAGAGAGAGAGAGAGAGAGAGAGAGAGAGAGAGAGAAGGGGGAAGAGTGAGAGAGTGAGAGAGTGAGAGAGTGAGAAAGAGAAAGAGGGAGAGAGAGGGAAGAAGAGAGAGAGGCAGACAGAGAGAGATAGAGGCAGACAGAGAGAGAGAGAGAGAGAGAGAGAGAGAGAGAGAGAGAGAGAGAGAGAGAGAGAGAGAGAGAGAGACAGACAGACAGAGGGAGATAGATAGATAGATAGATAGATAGAGAGAGAGAGAGAGAGAGAGAGAGAGAGAGAGGGAGAGAGAGAGAGAGATTCTGCGGTGCTGAGACCGGGGAAACCACTAACCATGGGAGTACTCAATACATGGGGAGATGCAGAGTGGGTATAGGATATGTAAAACCGCAACCGCAGCACCAAGCTCTTTATATCATCATCATCATCACCGTTTTACGTCTGTTCTTCCACGCTAGCATGGGTTAGACGGGTTGTCCTGTTGTGGGCAGTGTCCAGTCGGCTGACCTTGTCTTGCTCATACGGGAACTGATTCTTGTTTGATTTCTACAGCTGGTTGCCCTTCCTAACACCTCATTTACAGTGAGTGCTGGGTGCTTTTTTCCGTGGCGCGTACACGTCCACTTCACAGTGTGGTCTGGGTGCTTTTTTTCCGTGGCACCTCCACGACCACTTTGCAGTGGAATGATAGGGACTCCCAGTCCCTATCATCTCATTTCTAGAGTTGAGTAAACTGGAGCAATATAAAATAAAGTGTCTTGCTCAAGGAAACAACACATCACCCGGTCTGAGAATTGAACTCACAACCTTTCGATTGCAAGCCCAATGCTCTAACCACTAAGCCATGTGCCTCCATATATATATATGCAAGAGACAGAGAGAGGGGGAGAGAGAGAAAGAGAGAGGCGGAGAGAGTGAGATAAACATAGCGAGAGAATATCAGGAAGGCAGATAGAGAGAGCCAGATATGCTGGCATCTGAATACAGTGTATGTGTGTATGTGTTTTTATGTATATGTATATATGTGAGTATTTGTGAGAGTGTGTCTGTATATATATATATATATATATATATATATATATATGAAAAAGTATGACCCAGACGGCAGAGCCCAAGCCGTTTCGACGGCTATTTCTGGACTAAATTAGAATTTTTAGCCTGGTAAATAAATAGCCGAACTTTTCAAGGGTGTACTTCCTTATATGGGAAGATTGTAGTTGTCATGAGGATTGGTTAAAATTTGTTGTAAACACAAATAAGTCTATCATGGCATTTGGTGGGAGTTAAGGGTGGCTAAACTTGGCTCTAGAATAATAGGGGAGTGAGTGGAGCGGTCAAGCGTTGAAAGTGATATGTATACAGCAGATTCTAAGGATAGTGAATGAAGTGGGGGAGGGAGGTTATAGAATAGGTAAATCGAATGTGAGTAGGAGACAATAAAAGATAATAGAAAGAAATAAAAAATATATAAAATCAGATAGTGAGAAATGAATAAAAAATCACAATGCTATCTTACAATTACAGGTTAATATGTTGAGAATAGAAAAAAACTTGTAGAAATGGTGTAGTACCAGAACTGATACAGAATTAAAGGGGTTTAACACGTCTGCTATAAGTAGTTAGTAAAACGTATTCGGTCAATTCTATCTTAAAATTACAGGGGTGGGGGAACTGATGCTACAGAGGCCCGATGGGCTGCATCAGGATAGGCGAAGGGGAAAAGCAGACGAGGAAGAAAATAGGGGGTGGAAAGAAGTGATAGGATGAGACAGGGGGAAGAAGAAGACAAAGAGGAAAAGAAGATACATCTACCTAATTAAGCTGGGGTTTCCTCTAACTTATTCGGCAAGTAGTGAGGTATCAGCCCTTGTCTAACCACCTGGGTCGTTATGGAGTTTGAGGGTGAGGTAAGTCCTACGCAATCTGTGTTTGCATGCGGTTACCAGTTCCTCTTTCTTGTTTAGAGTTGGTCCTTCGAAAACAGCATTTGTAATGTTTCCTCCGAGCATAAGTTACACGGACGGCGTCCTCCCGTGTAAGAGTTAGCTTTGGACAGTAAGCTCCAAGTGAGATTGTAGGTTATATTATTATCTTGGAGGTCCCAGATGTGGCCCGAAGGTGTAGTGGCATGTCGCCGGACCGGGTTTCGGAGAGTATGTCGGTGTTGGTAGAGCCGGGTCTTGAAGTCACACGCAGTTAATCCTATATAAGCTTTGTTGGAGGTGTCCGTCCTCAGTTTGCACTGGTAGATCACGTTACGTTCTCGGCATTTGTTGTTGAGGGGGTACGTAGATCTATCAGGGCAGTTACACCTCCTGGTCGGCTCTCTACTGATGTCTAGGTTATTTCTTCCATAGGGGTTGAGTTCTTTGTTGTTTGAGGAGACGATGTTTTGTGCGAAGTTAGGTGTGGTGCTGTAGGAGAGTTTGATGGTGTTTTTGTTGATTATGTTGTGGTAGCGGTGCTGTAGTGGGAAGTGTTTTTCGAGGAGTCCAAAGAATATTTTCCCGATAGGTGCTGCCACCTCGGCAATATGGGGAGGATTGAACCACGATACATTGCGTGAGCGGCGATGTTGCCTGCTGGATCCGCTAAGGGAAGCTGGATAAAAGGATATTTCCTCCCGGAAGCTACTCCGCTTGAGGGCCTGGTTGTAATGAGGCGTGTGTTCGTCGAATATCTGCTCATTAGCGGACAAACGAGAT
>CAXHJY010001274.1:152500-154940 GCA_964016885.1 Eledone cirrhosa
ACACACACACATATATATATATATATATATATGTATATATACGTTATTCCGGATTGAATCGGAGGTAATCACAGTAAGTAAGGTACTCAATACATAGCATAGTATAAAAGTTTTAATATAGATGAGATACTACAGGACTAGAACTGTTTCATTCTTTAGAAATCATCAGGAATCATATATATAAATATATATATATATATATATATATATATATATATATATATACGTTATTCCGGGTTGAATCGGAGGTAACCACAGTTAGTAAGGTACTCAATACATTGCAGAGTATAAAAGTTTTTAATATAGATGAGATTCTACAGGACTAGAACTGTTTCATTCTTTAGAAATCATCAGGGATGATTTCTAAAGAATGAAACAGTTCTAGTCCTGTAGAATCTCATCTATATTAAAACTATATATATATATATATATATATATATATATATATATATATATATATATATATATATATATATATATGGTGGGTATGGGTGAGTAGTAAAGGAGTTCGTTTCTCAATCACGTAGGCAATGACTTGTACTATGCCTTTCGGCTAACCAATACCTTGAGTGAAATTTGGTAGATGAAAACATCGTGTGTGTGTGTGTGTGTGTGTGTGTGTGTGTGTGTGTGTGTGTGTGTGTGTGTGTGTGTGTGTGTGTGTGTGTGTGTGTGTGTGTGTGTTGTAAAATAGTGTTTTGCATTGATATCATTGTTTATATGTAGATGAGGTGACGAAATAGCAAAATCCTTAGTTCGGTGAATTAAAATTTCCTCTGTATTGTTTTATGGTTCTTTGCGTTTTAAAATATCAATTTCACCTGTGATCATCTGGGGGTCGATCAATAAAGTACCAGTGCAGCTCTGAGTTAATCCGGTTAATCCGCCCATCTCTCTCTCTCTCTCTCTCTCTCTCTCTCTCTCTCTCTCTCTCTCTCTTCATTTCTATCTCTGAAACAATTCGTCTGTATCCAACCCTTGAGATGTGTTCCGCCGTATGTTTGGACAGCAGCCCTACTACCCATTCAAGAGAGAGAGAGAAAGAGTGTGTGTGTGAGAGAGAGAGGAGAAAGAGAGAGAGAGAGAGAAGGGGGGGGGGGGTATAAAAAAGAAAGAGAAATAGAAATGGAAACTCCAGATGCCCATGGTTCCTGGTTTGGGGATAAACGATGGAAAACCTCACCATAGGGTTTACACTCCAATGGATTGTGATTTGTGTATTTATTATATCTTATATTAGAGGAAAGCTAAATCTTGAGTTATATTAAACATAAATTTAACAGGCTTATCAGTAGTTTAAGTTAACGATTATTTAGTATCAGAATGTAAATGGGTGGTAGTAGCAGCTGTTCATTTCCCACAAATAAAATTGAACGGAAGATTTATCTGTAGGTTCTTAAAGTAACTTTCTTGAATCACCTGAATGCATATCCTTTTAAAATATGTATATATATATATATATATATATATATATATATATATATATATATATATATATATATATCATCATCATCATCATCATTTTACGTCCGCTTTTCCCCTGCTTGCAAGGGTAGGACAGGAACTGATTCTGGCTGGATTTCTACAGCTGGATGCCCTTCCTAACACCAACCTCATTTAGAGTGAGTGCTGGGTGCTTTTTTGCCGTGGCACCTCCACGACCACCTTGCAGTGGAATGATATGGACCCCAGTCCCTATCATCTCATTTCTAAAGCTGAGTAAACAGGAGCAACGTGAAATAAAGTGTCTTGCTCAAGGAAACAACACATCACCCGGTCTGAGAATTGAACTCACAACCTTTCGATTGCAAGGCCAATATATATATATATATATATTTAGGAAGTTATAGTTCACTTGAAGCATTGTGTAATGGGGTATAAACGTTTGAATTTGTAAAGCCAAACAATGCAGGTATGGACATAGAATAAAAAATGCGAATGCAAAAGATATTGTTGACAATTAGTCTTTTACCTTAGATTTATTTAAATGTCCTTAATTTTCGAGATAATATCTCTTCTTCGGAGGGAAGTAAAGCGGTTAAACTAGTGTTCTAAATAGCTTGCCCAAGTCATGTTGACAGGAAATGGTATTGAGTATCTGTTCTATCTCTAATGTCAAAGAGTTAAGTTTAGGTGGATAAAGAGTAGTCTCCCTTTAAAAGGGTTTTTTTGTACATGTCTGTTTAAGTGTGTGGGAAGATGCGTGAATGTGTAAGTATGTGTGTGTGTGTGAGTGTGAGAAGATATGTCTTAACGTAAATGTGGGGGATAGATGATCTCTCGTGTTAGATCTGGTCTTTGTGTGTGTATGTGTGTGTGTGAGAGAGAATAAGTGGAGGTGTAAGCGCGTGTGTGTGGGGGGGGGGGGGGGGTATGTGTGTGCGTGCATGTGTGTGTGTGTGTGCGGGGGTGTAAGTATGGGTCTAGAAGCTCTATCAAG
>CAXHJY010001275.1:0-7500 GCA_964016885.1 Eledone cirrhosa
AGCTCGAAAGGAAATATTCCTGAGCCGTGTATAAAAGTAATATATATGAGTAATATATATGTTGAAACAGATACCAACATATCTGTATTTATATTGCAAAAGAAAGTTAGCCAGACTGAAGAATATTAATTATTATACCACAGTTCGTCCACATCGATTTAAAATAATAATAATAATAAATCGACAAAAACTAGTTGTGCTGCCAAATGGCAATGATGTTTATACATATTTAAATTTCAAAGTCAAACCTGTTCAGTAGATAAGTTTAAACCTCAAAATCCAAACATGTTTCGAGATGGATATAAGTGTAGGAATATCATGCCACTGCTCTCCTCAGTAAACATCCAGAGACAATTGATAAGCTTCACTTCTAAATAATTTAAAAGACTGTGTGACGCACATGGGTTCACAGATTCAGGCTAGTCTCATAACCGTACTGCTAGAAATAACAGTCGTATATATGAGGCGAAATTTAGCTCGACGAAGAGCCGTTATATTAAGTGTAAGGAATTCTTTTACAATGGAATTAGCTCGAAAGGAAATATTCCTGAGCCGTGTATAAAAGTAATATATATGAGTAATATATATGTTGAAACAGATACCAACATATCTGTATTTATATTGCAAAAGAAAGTTAGCCAGACTGAAGAATATTAATTATTATACCACAGTTCGTCCACATCGATTTAAAATAATAATAATAATAAATCGACAAAAACTAGTTGTGCTGCCAAATGGCAATGATGTTTATACATATTTAAATTTCAAAGTCAAACCTGTTCAGTAGATAAGTTTAAACCTCAAAATCCATGGATTTTGAGGTTTAAACTTATCTACTGAACAGGTTTGACTTTGAAATTTAAATATGTATAAACATCATTGCCATTTGGCAGCACAACTAGTTTTTGTCGATTTATTATTATTATTATTTTAAATCGATGTGGACGAACTGTGGTATAATAATTAATATTCTTCAGTCTGGCTAACTTTCTTTTGCAATATAAATACAGATATGTTGGTATCTGTTTCAACATATATATTACTCATATATATTACTTTTATACTTTTATACTTTTATATATATATATATATATATATATATATATATATATATATATATATAAATAGCAGATTACAGTTTAAGCAAAGAATCGCTGGTTTCACCCTTAACGGGATCTTCGAGCCCTCTTTGGAATTTAGTCTTCACATTTATTATTATTACCCCCACTCTCTCTCTCTCTCTCTCTCTCTCTCTCTCTCTCTCTCTCTCTCTCTCTCTCTCTCTATATATATATATATATATATATATATATATATATAATATATACATGTATGTATATATATATATATGTGTGTGTGTGTGTGTGTCTATGTGCATGTGTGGGTGTGAATTTGGGTATAGTGTCAGTGGGTGGTTGGGTAAAATTATATTACTATAGATGGCGCCAGTTTAAGCAGTCAATTGTAGTTGAAACTGTATATTCATGTCTGCTGGCATCAGTGTGTCATTTCGTAATTCGCAGAGAATTTATATAAGTAAGAAAGAGCGAATCGGGGCGATTGTAATCGATTGTCTTCGAGCTTATTATTTGCGAAACACGTGTAATTATGAATAAAATTCGTTATATTGAAACTTCGTTCTCATATTGTGTATATATATATATATATATATATATATATATATATATATATATATATATATATATATATATATATATATATATATGTATATACAGCTGTGGGTTATTTGGGTGGTAAACTTAATCTGTCGCTCACTTTAACATCTCCTCTTAGACCATGTTTGCCTTTAGCGGAGTCCACTCTCTTGCAAATATTCTGATCAGGTCTCCAATTTGAGAAAACTTCTCAAATCTCTCTTACCAGTCTCAGAGGCATTGAAAAGTGTCATGGGGTCTGCTATTCCTTCCCTGAATGAACAGAATAAAAGCTGCTCCCTTTTTGACCCGAGGAAGGACAATTAATCATCTAGATAGAACACACTTTAGTATTTAGATATAGATGAATAAATATAGAAAGAACGAAAGAAAGAATATGGTATTTCTTCTTTGTTTTCTCTTGGATAATTCCCATAATTTGGATACATTCTACGTTTTGGAAAATGTCCAAGATTAAAAGTTAGAAAAATCGAATGTAAACAGTGGAAATGTAGGAAATTCATGAACGATGGCGAAAAAAAAAAAGACTACTTTAATGAAACCTAACAATTGAAATTTCCTTCATATATTCAAAGTAAAGGAATTTCAATCAAAATGGCTGCCATGAATTAAATATAGTATAAGAAACTAAAGCGAGAAGAAAAGACAAAGAGATTAAAAGAACAATAGGAAAGAAAGCGAGAGGACACACACACACAGAGGGAGATATATATATATATATATATATATATATATATATATATATATATATATATATAGAGAGAGAGAGAGAGAGAAAGACGCACACGCAGAGAGGGAGGGAAAGAGAGAAGGGGTGTAAATAATAAAATAATTGTTTCTACTTTTGACAAACAGCCAGCAATTTGAAGGGAGGGGGAAAGTCGATTAAATCGACCTCAATGCAATACTGGTGCTTTATTTTTTCTACCCAGTAAGGATGAAAGTCAAATCAAACCTCGGAGGGAGGGATTTGAATTCAGAACGTAAAGGGACACAAAATCATAATATAATAAAGAGAGGAGTGCGGGACTGAGTCCTGAATATATTTTTTGATCCCGTTTGTAAAATAAGTTGGATTACTTTGAGTAAATAATGAATGAATATTTCATAATCTATGTACTAAATTTCGTAACTCTTGATTAAATATAAATAATTTTATTGCTTATTTCAAGATTCACATCTTTAAAATTTTCAAATGTCAACACTTCCGGTTAGCGCCCATTATATTATAACATTTATTACATCGCTTATATAAACATTCATATATTTACATCGTTATATAAGGTTTATATTCCCATCGCTAATTTTCTCCTAATGCAGTTTATATATAATATCGTCATTTTTAAATGTATCATGGATTACTTTACTGATTGCAGAAGAGAGTGTAACACAGTCTTTCTTCAATTTCTGTGCATATTCTCAATTACGATTTTATTTGACGTATCATATCTAAATGCATGTATATTTGCATATAATATCAATATGCACACCACACATGCTAGCAGAAAACCACCCTTCGTAGAAATAATTGTTTCTACCTTTTGGCACAAGGCCAGCAATTACCCAGTACATTACTGGTACTTTATTTTATCGACCCCGTAAGGATGAAAGGCAAAGTTAACCTCGGCGGGATTTGAACTCAGAATGGCAAGGGCCGTAACTCTATGCGTCAAAGCATGGCGTCCGACCCTCTACCGATACTGCCAATGTAGAAATAATGGTTTATGATTTAGGCACAAGACCAACAACTTGTGCGTTACTGGTATTTTATGTTATCAGCCCCGGAAGAATGACTTCGACGGGATTTTAACTCAGAATGTAAAGGTCCACAAAATAGAAATAATGAAAGACTAACTATAAAAAGAAAGCAGAAAAAGTGGGAGAAAGAAAAAAGGAAAGAGATGGAGAAAGAACGAAGAAAAAAGTAAAAGAAAAGAAAAAAGAAGAAAGAAATAAAGACAGAAATAAAGAACGGAAGAAAAAAGAAAGAAGAGTAGAAAGAAAGGAAAAGAATGAAAAATAAAATAATGAAATAAAGAAAAAAGAGTGAAGACAATACCAACGATATTTACCTGAAAAATTAAATTGTCCAATGGGTGATGGGCTTCTAGTTTTTGAAGGGTTACATAACCAGGGTCGGAATGCACTGAAAGTTGTTGCTGAAGACGTCGTTGTAGGCGTCGTGGTTGTGATATCAACTGGTGATGGGGAGAAACTGTCTCTTTTTGAGGATGCAGTTCTTCCAATTGTTGGTGTTGTTATTGATGGTGGTGGTGGTGGTGGAGTCGTACCAGCATCGTCGCTGAGTCGAGCATCGGCTGAAGACGACACCCTGTCCATTTCCACCTCTTCTTCTTCTTCCTCCTCTTCCTCCACCTCTTCATCTTCCTCCTCTTCTTCTTCCTCTTCCTCTTCCTCTTCTTCTTCCTCTTCCGAAAGGTTAAGATGGCCGTTGCGATTATTCTCACTTCTGGTCAGGCTTCCGCTCTGAATTCCATTCCCACTCTCATTTCCATTTCCGTTTCCGTTGCCATGGCCGTTGCGTGTGCCGTTTCTCGTTAAGTTTCTAGTCCCGGTTCCGGTTCCTGTTCCTGCTCCGGATCCGGTTTCTGTTGAAACTACATTGGGCATGTCGAAAGGGAAGCAAAGTGCTACAGCTGCTGCTGCTGTTGCTGCGGCTGCTGCTGCTGTTCCGGCTGCTGCAACTTGTTGTGCAGCAACTTCAAGACACGGCGTGATGTTAACACCTGCAAAACACAAGAGAGAGAATAAATAGAGGTTTTTTTTAAAAGGTAAAATAAGGGAGGTAAATCGAGAATGCGAACGAGAGGGGATTGAGAGATAGACAGCCTGAAAATTAAGAAGGAAGATAGAGAATGAATAGAGACAGAGAATAAGGACGAATGATGGATAATGTGGCAGCGGTGAGAGAAAGAGAGAGAGAGAGAGAGAGAGAGAGAGAGAGAGAGAGAGAGAGAGAGAGAGAGAGAGAGAGAGATAAAGAGAAAGAAAAAGAGTGAGAGTGTGTGTGTGTGTCTGTGTGTGTGTGTGTGAAAATCTAGTTTATTGTCATAAATGGATAATATAGTAAATATATTGCAAATATCAGAAATATATGCACCACAGTCAGTGTTGCAGCATATGTACAAACGTTATTGGCATAGGGTACAATCAAGATGGCGAGGCCCTAGTCTTCTTTTCGATATCTCGTCAGATATGCGACTGTATATGTGCAAAGACACACCAAAACTGTTGACAGAGGTCCAGGGTTTGCTTTTATGAACTTATTAGAGGGTGGGGGAGGGAGTAACAATAGGTTTATATTTAAAGGGTGAAGGATAAAGAAGAAAGGATAAAAAATATAAGTAAAGAAAGTAAAAAAGTAAAAATACAAAAAGGTAAAAAGTAAAAAAATGCTAAGAAGGAGTGAAAAGATTAACAAAATTAATTGTTTCTATTTCTGGCACAAGGCCAGCAATTCCCCCCAGTGCATTATTGGTGCTTTATTTTATCGACTTTTTTTTATTTATTTTATGGACCCGTAAGGATGAAAGACGAAGTTAACCTCGGCGGGATTTGAACTCAGATCATAAAGGGCCGTAACTCTATACTGCAAAGCGTGGCGTCCGACCCTCTACCGATACTGCCAATCCAATCTTTACAAAGATAATAAAATTATAAAAGGAAAAATGAAAAGTTTTCATTTCTCAATTTATAAACATTTACACTAGCTCTTTTACTTGTATCCATCAAAGTTAACTGATTAGCTTAGAGCAACCAATTTATATTTCATAATTACTGTAATATATCTACCGGTATGCCACTACCTGCCGTAATACTGTGCACATGGCCGATACCCGCTCGGTATCAATTTCTTTCTTGTATTTTGTAACAATGTTATATCTAAGTATAGGATGATACCTTGACCCACAAATGTTGACCTGTTATCCGTGAAATTCTAGCGTCGACTTTTATACAAAGTCTATGGAAAATTCCAGATTTTGTGGAAAAAAATAGGGGGTCGACTTTTACATGAGATACTGTTACTGCAGTATATATATTCATATATATATATTTGATATATATTTGATATATATTTGATATATATATTTGATATATATATTTGATATATATTTGATATATATATTTGATATATATTTATTCTTATCGAGCCCTCTTTGGATTTTAGTCTCCGCATTTATTATTATTACACACACATATATGTATATATATATATATATATATATGTGAAAAGATTCAGGACCCTGACGACTGAGCTCAAGCTGTTTTTTCGACATCTAGATCTACACCCTTCCTGATATATATATATATATATATATATATAGAGAGAGAGAGAGAGAGGAGGGAGAGATGACTGGGGCAAATAAGACCACCAAAATGGGTAGGGCAAGTTTATGTATCAAACAAGGAGTCCGAATACAGATCCTTCCTTGATGAAGTCACTGCAGTGTTAGATATAGTTAAGACTGGGTCATATATCCTGATGTGAGACTTCAATGCACAGGTTGGCACTGACCATCTGACATGGAAAGGAGTGGTTCGAAGGAATGGCGATCCTGATCAAAATACGAATGGAGAGAACTTATTAGACTTCTGTTCTTGAAATGGACTCTCTATTATGAACACATTCTTTCAGCATAGAGATATCCAAATTAGATTTTAATTTATATTTCAAGTTGAGCTCTTTTTCCGTGTTGGTGTGATGATAATTCTGGTGTTGGCGTTGGTGGTAGAAATAGTGGTTGTGGGGTTTATCTGCGGTCGGAGATATCTAAAGTTAGAACTGCAGCTGTTGGAGATATGTATGTATGTATGTATGTATGTATGTATGTATGTATGTATGTATGTATGTATGTATGTATGTATGTATGTATGCAGGTATGTATGTATGTAGAAATAATCGGGCTGGATACCCGATCGCGTGGTTAAAACATTGGGAGTGAAGGACCCCTAGCCTTTGTTAGGACATTCTTCAAGGAGAAGACAACTCAGCAAACTGGAATAACTCCGACATAAAACTTGCAGCTCATTAGTTACCGATGATGTTGATATTTTTTTCTTTTCGAGTTATAGCTACTGTCGCTCAGAGAGTGGGATTGGCTCAGTGCACAGTCTTTCCTCACTTTGAAAAATATCTTTACGCACAGGCATTGCACGATAGAATTAATTAATAATTATTAATAATGGTATATCATGCAATGGCCATACTCGATAACGAGTGGGCAGACATCATGCATGTATGTATGAATGTATGTATGTATTTATGTATGTATGTATGTATTTATGTATGAATGTATGTATGTATGCATTTATGTATGTATGTATGTATGTATGTATGTATGTATGTATGTATGTATGTATGTATGTATGTATTTATGTATGAATGTATGTATTTATGTATGAATGTATGTATTTATGTATGAATGTATGTATGTATGAATGTATGTATGTATTTATGTATGAATGTATGTATGTATGTATTTATGTATGAATGTATGTATGTATGCATTAATGTATGTATGTATGTATGTATGTATGTATGTATGTATGTATGTATGTATGTATGTATGTATGTATGTATGTATGTATGTATGTAATCAACGGTAACGGCAGAAACCAGCCAATGAAAAGCTGTCTACTTCTATCGTTCACTCTTTCTGCCTGTGTAACGTGCAGGGGCTCTGGTGGATGTTGCCTTTTTCTTTATACTGTGATATATACGAAGACATGAGATAACTTTAACAGCTTCCTACGTCCCGTAATATGAATATATCAGAGCATATTGCCAATATTCTCGCTTCAG
>CAXHJY010001275.1:10000-20000 GCA_964016885.1 Eledone cirrhosa
GGTCGATAAAATAAAGTACCAGTAATGTACTGGGTAATTGCTGGCCTTGTGCCAAAAGTAGAAACCATTATTTCATAGGATTGACCAGTGACTAAACAGCAAAACCAAATTAACAACCAAACCAAATCAAACACCACAATCACCAACGGCAACAATCACTAAAGACCAACGAAACATCAACAACCACCACAGTTCCAACAACGACCATCACAACATGACCATCTATCACTAACCATCAAGACCTTCCTCTAAACACCACAAGATATCCATATACCACTATTCATCAACAGACCCATCCACCAACAACCAACAACAACTACTAACCACATAAAAACAAACTACCACCAACAACAACTACCATCACCACCACCACCACCACCACCACCACCACCACCACTATCACCACCACCACCATCACGACCACCACAAATAACAACCACCAACAATCAACAATCATCGACAACACCAACAACTACTACCGACAACCACCGCCAACAATGGCCACCCACAACCACCACCAGCTACCACCATAAACAACAAACAACCCTCATAAACAACCAACAACCACCCAAAACCGCCACGAACACCACCAACTACCATCACCACCAACCACCGTTTACTTTTTCCAGTCTTCCTGCTTGTTCCCACGTGATTGTTTTTGTATAAATACTTAACACTATTCTTTTCCTACTTTGCACTTCTTTCTTTCTTTCTTTCTTTTGTACTGTGTTTTGTAAAAATTTAATAAAGAATTTTAAAACGAAAACAATAAGTCGTTCTACCCCCATCAGCTCTTCCCACTGCCCCTATTTCTTTCCGACGCCATTTTCTTAATTTCTACATAGGTTTTCTAAGTTTATTCCTTAGTTTCTTTTCCAAAGTATTCGTTCATTAAAAAAATTTAATGACATTTGTTTTTGTTTTAAATATATATTTTTTTAAAGCTGGGAAGTTTTTTTCCCCATTCGTTTTATTTGTTGCTATGTTTGTTATTATATTATTATTTTGTTGTTGTTTTTGTTGTTACTGTTGTTGATGAAATTGATGTTATTGTTATTTTGTAAACTATCGCCATTATTCGGTCTGACACACTACTGTTCCTGCTATATATCCCTAATCCCTTCCACCGCCGCTGCCATCAATAATACAAACACCACTACCACCATCACAACCAGTATCAAACAACCATACAAACAACAGTATTAAACAACATTATCAAACAACCGTAACATCAGACATTATCAAACAACCGTAACATCAACCAACATTATCAAACAACCGTAACATCAACCAACATTATCAAACAACCGTAACATCAACCAACATTATCAAACAACCGTAACATCAATCAACATTATCAAAGAACCGTAACATCAACCAACATTATCAAAGAACCGTAACATCAACCAACATTATCAAACAACCGTAACATCAACCAACATTATCAAACAACCGTAACATCAACCAACATTATCAAAGAACCGTAACATCAACCAACATTATCAAACAACCGTAACATCAACCGGCATTATCAAACAACCGTAACATCAACCAACATTATCAAACAACCGTAACGTCAACCAGCATTATCAAAAAATCGTAACATCAACCAACATTATCAAATAACCGTAACATCAAACATTATCAAACAACCGTAACATCAACCAACATTATCAAACAACCGTAACATCAACCAACATTATCAAACAACCGTAACATGAACCAACATTATCAAACAACCGTAACATGAACCAACATTATCAAACATCCGTAACATCAGACATTATCAAACAACCGTAACATCAACCAACATTATCAAACAACCGTAACATCAACCAACATTATCAAACAACCGTAACATCAACCAGCATTATCAAACAACCGTAACATCAACCAACATTATCAAACAACCGTAACATCAAACATTATCAAAGAACCGTAACATCAACCAACATTATCAAACAACCGTAACATCAACCAACAATATCAAACTACCGTAACATCAACCAACATTATCAAACAACCGTATTATCAAACAACCGTAACATCAACCAACATTATCAAACAACCGTAACATCAACCAGCATTATCAAACAACCGTAACATGAACCAACATTATCAAACAACCGTAACATCAAACATTATCAAACAACCGTAACATCAACCAACAATATCAAACAACCGTAACATCAACCAACAATATCAAACAACATAAACAACATCTAATAACAGTGTCAAATAATCATAACACTGTCATACATCGAACAATATTAACTGTAACATAGACACACATACACACACACATACACACATACATACACATACATACATACACACATACACACATACACTCATGCATACATACACACATACACACACATACACATACACATACATACACATACACACATAGGCACTCATACACAGACATACACACACAGAATAAAGGAAAACAATAACACCAAGAAACAACAACAACAACAATAACAACAATAACAGTAATAACAACAATAACAATAACAATAACAACAATAGCAATAATAACAACAACACTATATATAACAAATTTTAATAACAACATTAACAACATGGCAAATAACAACACGGGACTTATAATCAAACCATGTACTTCACGATAATCAGCGCCATCTATCCCAAATGACTGCTTGTTAAACAACACACAGGTGTCGGTTGGAATGGTGGGAGGTTGTTGTGGTGAAGTGGGGTGGTGGTGTAGTGTAATGACGTGATGGTGGTGGTGTAGTGTAGTGTAATGATATGATGGTTGCGGTGGTGAGGGTGAGTTGTTATGATAGTGGAGGTGTGGTGGTGGCGCAGTGTAATGCCATGATGGTGGTGGTGGTGGTAGTGGCATAATCATAGGATGGTGATGGTGGTGAGTTGGTGTGATAGAGGTTTGGTAGTGGTGGTGTAGTGTAATGACATGATGGGGGGGGGTAGTTGTATAACGATATGATTGTGGTGGTGGTGGTGGTGATGGTGAGTTGGTTTGATAGAGATTTGGTGGTGGCGTAGTGTAATGACATGATGGTGGTGGTGGTGATGGTGAGTTGGTGTGATAGTGGTGGTGGTGGTGGTAGTGGCATAAAGATATGATGGTGGTGGTGATGGTGAGTTGGTGTGATAGTGGTGGTGGTGTTGGTGGTGATGGTGATAGTGGTGGTTGTGATGGTGATAGTGGTGGTATTGGAGGCAGTGGCATAAAGATATGATGGTGGTGGTGGTGAGGGTGAGTTGCTGTGATAGTGGTGGTGGTGGTGGTGGTGGTGGTAGTGGTATAATGATATGTTGGTGGTGGTGGTGAGGGTGAGTTGGTGTGATAGTGGTGGTGGTGGTAGTGGAATAATGTTATGATGGTGGTGGTGGTGGTGAGGGTGAGTTGGTGTAATAGTGGTGGTGGTGTAGTGTACTGACATGATGGTGGTGGTAATGGGGTATTGTAATGACATGATGATGGTGGTGGTGGTGAGTTGGTGTGATAGTGGTTTGGTGGTGACGTACTGACGCCGTGGTGATGGTAGTGGTGTTAGCGTGTAGTTGGTGTTATACCGTTGTGTTGTGGTGCTGGTATAGAGGTAATGGTGTGTTGTGGTGCTGGTATAGAGGTAATGTTGTGTTGTGGTGCTGGTATAGAGGTAATGGTGTGTTGTGGTGCTGGTATAGAAGTAATGTTGTGTTGTGGTGCTGGTATAGAGGTAATGTTGTGTTGTGGTGCTGGTATAGAGGTAATGGTGTGTTGTGGTGCTGGTATAGAGGTAATGGTGTGTTGTGGTGCTGGTATAGAGGTAATGTTGTGTTATGGTGCTGATATAGAGGTAATGTTGTGTAGGTGCTGGTATAGAGCTAATGTTGTGTTGTGGTGCTGGTATAGAGGTAATGGTATGTTGTGGTGCTGGTATAGAGGTAATGGTGTGTTGTGGTGCTGGTATAGAAGTAATGTTGTGTTGTGGTGCTGGTATAGAGGTAATGTTGTGTTGTGGTACTGGTATAGAGGTAATGGTGTGTTGTGGTGCTGGTATAGAGGTAATGGTGTGTTGTGGTGCTGGTATAGAAGTAATGTTGTGTTGTGGTGCTGGTATAGAGGTAATGTTGTGTTGTGGTTCTGGTATAGAGATAATGTTGTGCTGTGGTGCTGGTATAGAAGTAATGGTGTGTTGTGGTGCTGGTATAGAGGTAATGTTGTGTTGTGGTGCTGGTATAGAGGTAATGTTGTGTTGTGGTGATGGTATAGAGGTAATGTTGTGTTGTGCTGCTAGTATAGAGGTAATGTTGTGTTGTGGTTCTGGTATAGAGATTATGGTGTGTTATGTCGCTGGTATAGAGGTAGTGTTGTGTTGTGGTGCTGGTATAGAGGTAATGTTGTGTTGTGGTGCTGGTATAGAGGTAATGTTGTGTTGTGGAGGTAATGTTGTGTTGTGGTGCTGGTATAGAGGTAATGTTGTGTTGTAGTGCTGGTATAGAGGTAATGTTGTGTTGTGGAGGTAATGTTGTGTTGTGGTGCTGGTATAGAGGTAATGTTGTGTTGTGGTGCTGGTATAGGGGTAATGGTGTGTTGTGGTGCTGGTATAGAGGTAATGTTGTGTTGTAGTGCTGGTATAGAGGTAATGTTGTGTTGTGGAGGTAATGTTGTGTTGTGGTGCTGGTATAGAGGTAATGTTGTGTTGTGGTGCTGGTATAGGGGTAATGCTGTGTTGTGGTTCTGGTATAGAGATAATGGTGTGTTGTGGTGCTGGTATAGATATAATGGTGTGTTGTGCTGGTATAGAGGTAATGGTGTGTTGTGGTGCTGGTATAGAGGTAATGGTGTGTTGTGGTGCTGGTATAGAGGTAATGGTGTGTTGTGGAGGTAATGTTGTGTTGTGGTGCTGGTATAGAGGTAATGTTGTGTTGTGGTGCTGGTATAGGGGTAATGGTGTGTTGTGGTGCTGGTATAGAGGTAATGGTGTGTTGTGGTGCTGGTATAGAGGTAATGTTGTGTTGTGGTTCTGGTATAGAGGTAGTGTTGTGTTGTGGTGCAGGTATAGAGGTAGCGTTGTGTTGTGGTGCAGGAATAGACGTAATGTTGTGTTGTGGTGCTGGTATAGAGTTAATGTTGTGTTGTGGTGCTGGTATAGAGGTAATGGTGTGTTGTGGTGCTGGTATAGAGGTAATGTTGTGTTGTGGTGCTGGTATAGAGGTAGTGTTGTGTTGTGGTGCTGGTATAGAGGTAATGTTGTGTTGTGGTTCTGGTATAGAGGTAGTGTTGTGTTGTGGTGCAGGAATAGACGTAATGTTGTGTTGTGGTGCTGGTATAGAGGTAATGTTGTGTTGTGGTGCAGGAATAGACGTAATGTTGTGTTGTGGTGCTGGTATAGAGGTAATGTTGTGTTGTGGTACTAGTATAGAGGTAGCGTTGTGTTGTGGTGCTGGTATAGAGGTAATGTTGTGTTGTGGTGCTGGTATAGAGATAATGGTGTGTTGTGTCGCTGGTATAGAGGTAGTGTTGTGTTGTGGTGCAGGAATAGACGTAATGTTGTGTTGTGGTGCTGGTATAGAGTTAATGTTGTGTTGTGGTGCTGGTATAGAGGTAATGTTGTGTTGTGGTGCTAGTATAGAGGTAGCGTTGTGTTGTGGTGCTGATATAGAGGTAATGGTGTGTTGTGGTGCTGGTATAGAGATAATGGTGTGTTGTGGTGTTGGTATAGAGGTAATGTTGTGTTGTGGTGCTGGTATAGAGGTAATGGTGTGTTGTGGTGCTGGTATAGCAGTAATGTTGTGTTGTGGTACTGGAATAGCAGTAATGCTGTGTTGTGGTGCTTGTATAGAGCTAATGGTGTGTTGTGGTGCTGGTATAGAGGTAATGTTGTGTTGTGGTGCTGGTATAGAGGTAATGCTGTTTTGTGGTTCTGGTATAGAGGTAATGGTGTGTTGTGGTGCTGGTATATAGGTAATGGTGTGTTGTGGTGCTGGTATAGAGGTAATGGTGTGTTGTGGTGCTGGTATAGAGGTAATGCTGTGTTGTGGTGCTGGTTTAGAGGTAATGGTGTGTTGCGGAGGTAATGTTGTGTTGTGGTGCTGGTATAGAGTTCATGTTGTGCTGTGGTGCTGGTATAGAGGTAATGTTGTGTTGTGGTGCTGGTATAGAGGTAATGGTGTGTTGTGGTGCTGGTATAGAGGTAATGTTGTGTTGTGGTGCTGGTATAGAGGTAATGCTGTGTTGTGGTGCTGGTATAGAGGTAATGTTGTGTTGTGGTGCTAGTATAGAGGTAGCGTTGTGTTGTGGTGCTGGTATAGAGATAATGGTGTGTTGTGGTGCTGGTATAGAGGTAATGCTGTGTTGTGGTGCTGGTATAGAGGTAATGGTGTGTTGTGGTGCTTGTATAGAGGTAATGGTGTGTTGTGTCGCTGGTATATAGGTAATGGTGTGGTGTGGTGCTGGTATAGAGGTAATGGTGTGTTGTGGTGCTGGTATAGAGGTAATGCTGTGTTGTGGTGCTGGTATAGAGGTAATGCTGTGTTGTGGTACTAGTATAGAGGTAGCGTTGTGTTGTGGTGCTGGTATAGAGGTAATGTTGTGTTGTGGTGCTGGTATAGAGATAATGGTGTGTTGTGTCGCTGGTATAGAGGTAGTGTTGTGTTGTGGTGCAGGAATAGACGTAATGTTGTGTTGTGGTGCTGGTATAGAGTTAATGTTGTGTTGTGGTGCTGGTATAGAGGTAATGTTGTGTTGTGGTGCTAGTATAGAGGTAGCGTTGTGTTGTGGTGCTGATATAGAGGTAATGGTGTGTTGTGGTGCTGGTATAGAGATAATGGTGTGTTGTGGTGTTGGTATAGAGGTAATGTTGTGTTGTGGTGCTGGTATAGAGGTAATGGTGTGTTGTGGTGCTGGTATAGCAGTAATGTTGTGTTGTGGTACTGGAATAGCAGTAATGCTGTGTTGTGGTGCTTGTATAGAGCTAATGGTGTGTTGTGGTGCTGGTATAGAGGTAATGTTGTGTTGTGGTGCTGGCATAGAGGTAATGCTGTTTTGTGGTTCTGGTATAGAGGTAATGGTGTGTTGTGGTGCTGGTATATAGGTAATGGTGTGTTGTGGTGCTGGTATAGAGGTAATGGTGTGTTGTGGTGCTGGTATAGAGGTAATGCTGTGTTGTGGTGCTGGTTTAGAGGTAATGGTGTGTTGCGGAGGTAATGTTGTGTTGTGGTGCTGGTATAGAGTTCATGTTGTGCTGTGGTGCTGGTATAGAGGTAATGTTATGTTGTGGTGCTGGTATATAGGTAATGGTGTGTTGTGGTGCTGGTATAGAGGTAATGTTGTGTTGTGGTGCTGGTATAGAGGTAATGGTGTGTTGTGGTGCTGGTATAGAGGTAATGTTGTGTTGTGGTGCTGGTATAGAGGTAATGTTGTGTTGTGGTGCTAGTATAGAGGTAGCGTTGTGTTGTGGTGCTGGTATAGAGATAATGGTGTGTTGTGGTGCTGGTATAAAGGTAATGCTGTGTTGTGGTGCTGGTATAGAGGTAATGGTGTGTTGTGGTGCTTGTATAGAGGTAATGGTGTGTTGTGTCGCTGGTATATAGGTAATGGTGTGGTGTGGTGCTGGTATAGAGGTAATGGTGTGTTGTGGTGCTGGTATAGAGGTAATGCTGTGTTGTGGTGCTGGTATAGAGGTAATGCTGTGTTGTGGTGCTGGTTTAGAGGTAATGGTGTGTTGCGGAGGTAATGTTGTGTTGTGGTGCTGGTATAGAGTTCATGTTGTGCTGTGGTGCTGGTATAGATGTAATTGTGTGTTGTGGAGGTAACGTTGTGTTGTCATGCTGGTATAGAGGTAATGGTGTGTTGTGGTGCTGGTATAGAGGTAATGTGTTGTGGTGCTGGTATAGAGGTAATGTTGTGTCGTGGTGCTGGTGGTTTGGTGGTTTAGTACTGTAGTAGTGGTGGTGGTGGTCTGTTGTGGTGGCGTAGTTGTAGTGGTGGAGCTGTTATAATGTGGTGGTAGTTTGTTGGAGTAGTGGAGTATGGAAATGCATATTGTGAGTAGTATGTGTGTATGTGTTTATATGTGCATGTGTGTATGTGTGTGTGTGTTCATATGTGTTTGCGTGTATGTGTGCATGTGTTTATATGTGTTTGCGTGTATGTGTGTATGTGTGTGTTTCTCTTTACGCGTATACGTGTGTGAGTCTATATATGTATGCGTGTATTTGTGGAGTGTGCGTGTGTATGTGTATGTATGTGCATGTGTATTGTGTGTGTGCATGTGTATGTGATTGTTTGTTTGTGTGTATGTGTGTGTATGTATATGTGTGTGTGTATGTGATTGTTTGTGTGTGAGTGTGTATGTGCGTGTGTATGAGTGTGAGCATGTATGTGTAAGAGTACTGTGTGTGTGATTGGTTGTGTGTATGTGTATGTGCGTGTGTGTATGTGTGTGTGTGTATGTGTATGTGTGTGTATGTGTGTATGTGTATGTATGTGTGTGTATGTGACGTGTGTGTGTGTTTACACCTTTCTAAAACGATTCGTCTTTAATTAATAACCAAACTGGGAATTTTGATTTGAATATTATTGTTGACTGTTGGGGATATGGTAGTAATAGTGACAGTAATAGTGGCGGTGGTGGTGGTGGTGGTGATAGCAGTAGTGGTGGTGGTGGTGGTGATAGTAGTGGTGGTGGTGGTGGTGGTGGTGGTGTCGGTGATGGTGGTAACAGTAGTGGTGGTGGTGGTGGTGGTGGTGGCGGCGGCGGTGGTGATGGTGATAGTAGTGGTGGTGTCGGTGATGGTGGTGGTGGTAATAGTAGTGGTGGTGGTGGTGGTGGTTGTGGTGGTTCGGCGGTGATGGTGATGGTGATAGTAGTGGTGGTGGTGGTGGTGGTGTCGGTGATGGTGGTAACAGTAGTGGTGGTGGTGGTGGTGGTGGTGGCGGCGGCGGTGGTGATGGTGATAGTAGTGGTGGTGTCGGTGATGGTGGTGGTGGTAATAGTAGTGGTGGTGGTGGTGGTGGTTGTGGTGGTGGCGGCGGTGGTGGTGGTGGTGATAGTAGTGGTGGTGGTGGCGGTGGTGGTGGTGGTGGTGATAGTAGTGGTGGTTTTGGTGGTGGTGGTGGTGTCGGTGATGGTGGTGGTGGTGATAGTAGTGGTGTTAGTGGAGGATATTGTTGGTGATAGTAGTGATAGTAGTGGTGGTGTTGGTGGTAGTAGTGGCGGTAGTGGGGTGGTGATATTAGTGGCGGTAGTGGTGGCGGGGATATAACACAGACGGTGATGATGGCGGTGTAGCGGTGTTAGTGGTGTTGGTGACGGTGGTAGTGATATAATACATAGATGGTAGTAATGGTATAGATGTTGGTTGTTGTTCAGTAGTAGTGACAGTGATGACAACAGTAAAGTGGTTTAGGTGTTAAACACTTGTGTTTGGTACTACAACAGCAGCAGTAGTAGCAGCAGTAGCCGACATATTTACAACTTGATTTCTCCCTTGATATTACCATTTACATGCTTCAATTATTTATTTATTCATTTATTTATTTATTTATTTGTTTATTTATATATTTGTTTGTTTATTTATTTATTTGTTTATTCTACCAATCAGTCGATTTAACAACACTTCCCCACACACCTACCCTTGCCACATATACTTCCAAGCTTACATATATATCACTCTCCACTATCTCTGCTTCTTTGCCTCCTATCTCTCACCCTCTCTCTGTCTCCCTTCTATTTTAAAAATGACCCCCCCCCCCACCTTAACCCTTTAGCATTTACCTTACTTTAAATATACTATTGTATTTTTTGTGGTAAAGCCGTTATATCACATAATATCGAATCTACGAGAATTTGATATAATTTATTTTGAGAACAATACCTTAACATCAATATGAGCGGTCGGTTATAGCCGTTTTAAACAGAAAGAGGTGAGAGAATTCTGGCCGGATATAGCTGGATTAAATGCTAAAGGGATAAAACGGTTTAACATACGAAACTATTAAACTATTACGTGCATG
>CAXHJY010001275.1:27500-49403 GCA_964016885.1 Eledone cirrhosa
GACAGGGAAAAGAAGGCATGCATAGTTGTGGAAGTTAGCTGCCCAGCAGATGCCAATATAATATCAAAGATTAGCGAAAAGGAGAATATATATATACAGAACCAATGATAAATCTGCAGATACTCCATCCTGACTATACCTTCAGATTTATACCTGTGATTATTGGGGCACTGCAATATGTTAGTAACGGCCTCAATACAAATCTTGAGAAGCTAGGCTTCATAGAAACAGAAAGAACACGACTAGTTAGGAAATTACAAGTACAATCCATTAATGCAACAGTAAAAATATGTAAAATATTCCAAAAATTCGGCATCTAATAACTACATACACACATGTGCAGCTACATGCACACATATAACTCAAAACATCCAAATCCACACTTACAATAACATCCATATCTACACATGCATGCAGACATGCATACATAATCTACCTAGTTGATGTGTAAAATCCAATGAGAGAGTCTTGTATCTATGTTAGAAACCGACTCTCTCTCTATAGGTAAAAATTTGTGAAATTATAAAACCAGAAGAACATGCTACTACTACTACTACTACTACTACTACTACTACTACTACTACTACTACCACTACCACTATTACTACTACCCCCACCCCCACCACCATCACTACTACTACCACCACCACCACCACCACTACCGCCACCTCCACTACCACCACCACCACCACCACCACCACCACCACCACCACCACCACCACCACCACTATTACTACTACTACTACTACTACTACTACTACTACTACTACTGCTACTACTACTACTACTACCACCACCACCACCACCACCACCGCTATTACTAATACTACCACCACCACCACTACCACCACCACCACCACCACACCACTACTACTACTACTACTACTACCACCACCACAACTACCCCCATAGAAGTTAGTGTTCATTGAATGTCAAACATCAGGGCAAAATTGCTGTTTCTGAAATACACATTCGATACTGTTTCAGCAGAATCGGTAGAGCGTCAGACACCATGCTTTACAACTTAGAGTTATGGCCCTTTATGTTCTGAGTTTAAACTCCGCCAAGGTTAGCTTTGCCTTTCATCCTTACGGGGTCGATAAAATAAAGCATATGTAATGTACTGGGGTCGATTTAATCGACTTTCCTCTCCCCTTCGAATTGCTGGTCTTTTGCCGAAAGTAGAAACCAATGTTATGATTATTATTATTAAGGGTGGTGGATTGGCAGTTTCGGTAGAGTGTCGAACAACATGCTTTGTGGCATAGTGTTACGGCCCTTTACGTTCTGAGTTCAAATCCTGCCGAGGTTAGCTGTCTTTCATCCATACGGAGTCGATAAAATAAAATACCAGTAACGAACTGAGATCGATTGAAGCGACGTTCCCCTCCACCAAAATTGCTGGCCTTGTGCCTATTTAAGAAACCATTATTAGTGGAAGTAGTAGTAGTGTTCTGGGTTGCTGTTGTTCCTCTTGCAGTAGTAGTTGTTGTTGGTGTTTTTGCTGATGATGTTGTTGATGACGGAGTATTTTTGTTGGTGTCCTTTCATTTTATTCTCTTCCATCTTATTCCTTTAATAAAATCATGTGTCTACATATGAGAATAAGCCGTAAAGGATGAAAATACGAAGTTTCATACATGTCTTAGTTAGATTGTTTTACAGTTGGAACAATCTATCAGAGCTGACGTCACTGTAATTTCGTTAACAACTTATGCAAACACCGCCATGTTTGGCACTTTCACACGCCATGCGTGATAGCGAAGAAATTGCAGGTATGGATAAAGATTACACATATAATAGATGTACACACACACACACACACGCGCGCGCGCGCACGCACACACACACACACACACACACACACACACACACACACACACACACACACACACACACACTCACACACACACATACATACACACACACACACACACACACACACACACACACACACAGACTCACAAATACAAGCATATATATGTATATGTGTGTATATATATAATATATATATAATATATATATATACGTATATATATATATATATATATATATATATATATATATATATATATATATATATATATTATATATATTATATATATATATATATGGAAGAAGCGAGAGAGAAAATATATAGACATGAGACAGATGAAATTACTCACTTAGCTGAGAGCAATAAAAAGGAGAGCATGGCTTGATTATACTAATAGAAGCTATATATAATAATGAGATATATTATAAAAGCTATATATAGAAGCTATATATAATCACAAAATCTATATTTTTGTATCGACGACATAGCGAAATTGTAAATCCAAATCGACTCACTACATATGTAGATAGCAGTAAAAAATAAACAAAATGAAACAAATAAAATCATATACACATATACACGCACACACACACATATATATGTATATATATATAATATATATAATATATGTAATATACATACATAAATAAATAACATCTTCACCAGATGTTCTTGGAAAACCAAGTTTATTTATTTATATTTCTTATTGATTCTATTTACCCAGTTTATTCATTTGTTTATTTATTTATCTTTCCATTATATTTATTATTATTTGCTTTCTTATTTACTTATCAACGTTTTACCAGAGAATTTCCAGCGATCAACGGTTTCTTCACTTATTTCTCTATCTTTTTCACACCGAAGAGTGGTGAAGGAAAGGGAAGCAATCGCTAAAACACGCTTCTATCAAACTAATCAATCTGGTTTATCGTTTAATCAAGTTTTCTAACAGATTTCAATTCTCGGTGTTTTTCTGATAGAGGATGCGACAGATTTAATAGTCAAGGAATTCCGACTCTTATCTGTGAACTTATATCTTTTGTTACTCTGATGGAAGCAATTTGCTATCACATACACACATACCCACTTATTCACAAAAACGCATACACACATACGTATAGAGTCATACATCTACTTACGTAGATACATACTTATGTACATGATTACATACAAATTTACGTACATGAATACCTATATCAAATATGTACTTATATATATACACACACACACACACACACATATATATATATATATAATTACAAATTAAATATAAATATATATATATGTATATATATGTATATATATATATATATATATATATATATATATATATATATATATATATATATATATATATATATATATATACACACATATATGTATATATATACATATATATAAATATATATATGTATATATATATACATATATGTATATATATATATATATATATATATATATATATATATATATATATATATATATATATATATATATATATATATATATATATATACACATATATATACATACATATATATTTATATATATTTATATATATGTATATTTATATGTATATGTATATGAGTATATATATATATGTGTGTGTGTGTGCGTGCGTACATGAATACATTTTCTTATTCGCATTTATGTGTATACACGTACACGTCACACACATGTATATGTTTACATACTTCCATAAATACATAATACATACACACACAAACATACATACACACATACATGCATACATAAATACACACACATACCTACCTATATATATCAGAGAAAGAGGACAATAAATGAAGATACAAGAAGAGAACAAATAAGTAAAAACATACAAAATATAAAGAAATTTATAAATAAAAGAGAAGGAAAAAGAGAGAAATAAGGAAGGCAAAGGAGAGGTAAATTTTTTGTGAAATGTGTTAAAGATGGAAGTTGAATGTTCTGAATAAAGTTGTAGAGAAGCAGAAATGATGAGCTAATGATATAAAATACGAATTACATACATACATACAAACGCGCACACACACACACACACACACACACACACACACACACACACACACACACACACACACACACACACACACACACACATATATATATACATATATATAAATATATATATACATATATATGTATACATGCATACATACATATATACATACATACGCATGTGCATACATACATTCACACATACATGTAAACATTTATGCATACATACATATATATACAGGGATATGCACATAGTTATATACATACACACATACATACATAGATGCTATATACAAACATACGTACACACATACACACATACATGCATATATACTTACATATATACATACATACTTACATACATAAATGCATGCATACATACATATATATATATATATATATATATATATATATATATATATATATATATATATATATATACAAACATACGTACATACTTATATATACATACATATATATACATAAATACATCCATACATACATTCATACATGCATGCATATATGCATACATACGTATATATATATATATATATATATATATATATATATACATACATTCATATGTAGATAGATACGGTCAAACATACATATAGATAGATACGGTCAAACATACATACATATATATGCACATATACATACTTATATATATACACACATATACACACACGCGTACATACATAGAAGCATATGTACAAACATACATAAATACAAAAACACATGCATATATATAGACATATTCATACATATAAATACATACATATATACATACATTCATACTTACATGTTTATATACATACATATACATACTTATATACATACACATATACATACTTATATACATACACATACGCACCTACATGCATAGATGCATATATATAAACATACATATACACATACACACACATACATGCATATATACATACATACATTCATACACATAAATACATATATACACACATACATACATGCATACATATATACTTACATACATATATACATTTATAGATTCACGCACATATTGAAACACACATACATACATGCATATATACATACATATATACATACATGTATACATACATCCATACATAACATACATCCATCAATACATACATACGTACATACATACATACATACATACATACATACATACATACATATTTACATACGCAGCATCTAATAACTGCATATACACATGTACAGATACAAAGCATATTCACATGCACACATACAACTCAAAACATCCACATCCACACATACGATAACATCCATATCTACACATGCATGCATACATATCTCCCGAGTTGATGTGTAAATTCCAATGAGAGAGTCTTGTGTCTATGTTAGAAACCGACTCTCTATTGGTAAAAATTTGTGAAATTATAAAACCAGAAGAACATACTACTACTACTACTACTACTACTACTACTACTACTACTACTACTACTACCACCACCACCACCACCACCACCACCATCACTACTACTACCACCACCACCTCCACCACCACTACTACTACTACTACTACTACTACTACTACATACACACATACGTACATACATACATACGTACACACATGGTGGCTGCCAACTCGTTTTCGAGTACTGCCACTACTTTATATCCATGTAGGAGAACCCCTACCGATGCGCTGAACGAGTGTGACTTTTTAGTCCAGCCAGCGACTTGAAAACTCTGGTACAAACACTACACTTGTGACAATTATTGACACATAGTGCTGGACCCATGGTACCATGTGACGACAAATGCAGAGAGATCTCCAGATATAAAGCAATGCCTGTGCCGTGAAGCTTTTATAGTGAGCAAAGGCACTGCACAAAGCCAGTCCCACTCTCTTAACTAGGATGATATTTACCAAAAAGAAGAACAAGTTAACATCATTGGATACCATACATACGTACACACACACATACATACATACAAACATACGTACGTACTCACATAATACATATTTACATGCATTCATACATAGTAAGAATGAAGGAATAAGGAAATATATAGATAACGGAATAAATATTAACAAAGAAAAATTGAAAACTAGAATTAGAACACTTTATTGAAGTGGTAAATATTAAGGAAATGGCATTTTGGTGTAGCATCGTCTCATTACATCGTAGTGGTGGTTACAGTGGTGGGGGTGGTGGGGGTGGTGGTGGTGGTGGTGGTGGTGGTTATGGTGGTGGTGGTGGTGGTGGTGGTGGTTATGGTGTTGTTGGTGATGGTAGTGGTGGTGTTGGTGGTGGTGTTGGTGGTGGTAGTGGTGGTGGTGGTGGCACTTGTGGTGGTGGTGGTGGCAGTGGTGGTGGTTGTTACGGTGGTGGTGAAGGTGGTGGTGGGGTGATGGTGGTGTTGGTAGTGCTGGCGGTGTTGGTGGTAGTGGTGGTGGTGGTGGTGGTGGTGGTGGTGGTGCTGGTGGTGATGGGGTGCTGATGATAATGATGATGAGGAGGAGCAGGAAGATGACGATGAGGAGAAGGATAATGAAGGATAATTCCTATTGTAAAATCTGCTTCGTAGAATCGAGACGTATCGGACGACCGCGCGATTTCAGAGTCAGGTATGATGACCATATCGATCGTGCCTCGAGCTGGTCACCCGACCGAGAAACATTTGTAATATGACCCAATAAATTCCATTCGTCGCAACACTGATTCTCATTTTTCTGTGATATCATACTCTGCTCTACGAGGGCATTGAGTGCTCATACGGCCTACCGCATACAGGCGCTTTAAGCATCCAACACCAATTATATATATATATATATATATATATATATATATATAATTTATTGTCGGGATTAGGCAACACTTCATAGTAACTAGCGATTTCATCCCTGTAAGAAATCTTCAGACTGATACGGCATGAATAAAATGGCGATGTTAAAGAAGACCGTGCATTATTAAAGAAGACCATAGAGTTACGGCCCTTTACGTTCTGAGTTCAAATCTGGGGTCGATTTAATCGATTTTCCTCTCCCCTTCAAATTGCTGGCCTTGTGCCTAAATTAGAAACAATTATTTTTAGTGTTAATTTCCTGTTTTTTTTTGTTTTTTTTTTAGGAGGGTGTGTGTGAAATATTTAAACCCTGTTAATACCAAACTATCTGAAACCGCCCTTGGTTCTGTTATACAAAACTATTTATTTTAAAGCGCTTATATTTATCGAAAAAATAACTTTTTCAATTTTATGTGAGTATCTTTATTAAGTTATGTTCCATATGCCATCTTAATAATAAGAAAGTTAGTTATACTACTAAATCCCTTCAAATTCTTTTCAAAATTATTTAAAAATTATAATCACTGTCTTTCATTAGAAATGCCTTTCATCCTTACGGGGTCGACAAAATAAAGTACCAGTCACGCACTGGGGTCGTTTTAATCGACTTTCCTTTCCTCCTAAATTACTGGCCTTGTGTCTATATAAGAAACCAGGTGGATTGGCAGTATCGGTAGAGGGTGGGACGCCATGCTTTCCAGCATAGTTACGTCCCTTTACGATCTGAGTTCAAATCCCGCCGAGGTTGACTTTGCCTTTCATCCTTACGGGGTCGATAAAAGAAAGTACCAGTAATGCACTGGGTATTTGCTGGCCTTGTGCCTAAATTAGAAACAATTATTATAGGGCGGTGGATTGGCAGTATCGGTAGAGGGTTGGACGCCATGGAGTTACGGCCCTTTACGGTCTGAGTTCAAATCCCGCCGAGGTTAACTTTGCCTTTCTTCCTTACGGGGACGATAGAATAAAGTACCAGTAATGCACTGGGATAATTACTGGCCTTGTGCCTAAAGTGGAAACCGTTATTATTAGTAGTAGTATTAGAGTGAAGAATCATTAAAACATCGGCCAAAATTCAGCACAGTGTTTTATCGATAGCTATTTAGAAACAATTATTGTTATTATTGTTGTTTTATTGTTCTTAATGTTGTTGTTGTTGTTGTTGCTGTTGTTTAATCCAGCACACCTACCATCGAATTAGTTCCATCCGTGACCATCCCGTTTTTTGTTTAAAGTAGAATGTATCTAACGGTGACAAACCGTATAACTTATCGAAGCATAGTAAATATACATTAATGGTTATGATGATGATGATGATGATGATGATGATGATGATGATGATGATGATAATGATAATGATGATGATGAAGATGACGATGATGACTATATTATCCTGAATTCAAAGCACATTCACCATTGTTTTTTTCATTTCTGTGTGATTTGAGGGAGATTCAGCTACCATTTCTAGCAGGTCAACCGATTATGAAAGAACATTCTTTTGTTCCTTTAGAACCTTCTTGTTCTCGTTGCTTTGTTGTCATTGCAGTAATATTTTGTTGTTAGCCAATATCAAGATGGCGACGAAGTAGACAATTTCCGGCAATTTACAAGACTTCTTTCTTTTTATTCAAATGTGGTTTTTATACGATTAACTTAACCAATTGCCTGCAGTCAAAATGTCGTCCTTAAACAAATTTCCAGTTTAGTTTCTCATTTATATATCTAATTGTTTTAAACATATCTTTGTCTTACATGTGTGTGTATGTGCGCTTGTTTATGTGAGTTTGTATAGGGATATGTGTGTGTGGGAGAATGTGCATGCGTCTTTGAGTGAAACTGAGTGCTTATGTTGTAGTTAACAAAGGGGAGAATTTATCTAATTAACTTCCGGTTCTATGGAAAGATGTCTTCCTATGATATTTTCTCTAAATATTTTTTGTTTTATTATTTCATGGTTTAAATTGTTCCTTTTAGATTCATCGCTTTTCGCTTTTTCATTTTATATGCACACACACAAACATACACACTCAAGTACATACATACATGTACACATACACATGTGCACACAAACACACACACACAGACACACATATACATACGCACAGCCATTCAGAAACGTACTTGTAGGTATATAATCATATATACAATATATACAGATACAGGGTTTCACCCATCTATCTTATTTCTCCTTTCTTCTGATGAAAGACTAGCGTCCGAAACGTTAAGACCCTCTTCCTACTATTTCAAGCATTAACCTAATATACTCCTTCCATATACTCTACCGATTGTGTTGTTATTTCTGTTTACCTTTTACACACACACACACACACACACACACACACACACACACACACACACACACACACACACACACACATATATATATATATATATATATATATATATATAAATATATATAAGGTAATGTTTTACCCAACGTCGCTTTAACGATATTTTGCTGTTTTAACAGCTTCCTTACGCCGAGTTTTTCCATTTTCCTATGAATTCTAATACACTCGCGTTTCAAAACTCGATATTCGAGTTAATTTTGTTTATATATATATATATATATATATATATATATATATATATATGTGTGTGTGTGTGTGTGTGTGTGTGTGTGTGTGTGTGTGTGTGTGTGTGTGTGTGTGTGTGTGTGTGTGTGTGTGTGTGTGTGGTGTGTGTGCGTGTATGTGTGTGTGTATGTGCGTGCATGTGTATGTATATCTATATATATATATCTATATATATATGAATATATATGTATATGAAAAATCTGGAACCCCGACGGCTGAGTTCCTGCCATTTCAACAGCTATAACCTAACTGCATCCATTCTGATTTATATATATATATATATATATATATATATATATACATGTGTGAGTGTGTGATTGCTGTGAGGATGGTCATCGTGATCTGATAAAGGTCGTAGTGATAGTACTGGTGGTAGTGATGATGGTGATGGTGGTGGCGTTTGTGGTGTTATAATATGAAATAAAAGAAAGCAAATCAATAACTTCGTCGACAATAACAGTAGCACAGCTACTGCAACAAGGACAGCAACAGCAATAACAAGATGCAGGAGTATGTTATTATTCTTGTTGTTTTTACTATTATTATCGGTACGTTTAATAGTAAATCAAATATGCTAGAATAGGTAAACTGCCAGATTTTGACTCTCATTGAGCGAAGATTCTCTGGGGAGAGAACAGAGAGAAAGAGAAGGTGTGTGTGTGTGTGCGCGTGCGTGTGTGCGTGTGTGTGTGTGTGTGTGTGTGCGTGCGTGCGTGTGTGTGTGCGTGTGTGTGTGTGTGCGTGCGTATGTGTGTGTGTGTGTGTGTGTGTGTGTGTGAATGTGTGTGTGAGAGAGAGAGAGAGATGAGTGAAACAAAGAAACAAACTACTAAATACCACATCATATAATAGACTCAATCATAAACTATTTTTTCTCTCTCTTTATACACATACACACACATATATATACACACTTGCCAACACTCAAACACACACACACACACACACACACACACACACACACACACATATATATATATGAGAGTAAGTAAAAACAAAAGTAAGAAAAAGAAAGAAAAACTGAGAGGGAAAAGAACGTTTAGATTGAATTATGAAATAGTCATGATATAAATTGGCCTGTTTTAGTTCAGATTCTTTAGCCTTAAGCGAATGAGAATTATATCTCCCCTTGGATACGGCACTAGTCTATCACAGAATATATTTCATCTGATGATCACCTGGCGGTAGTTAGTCCCATGAGAGTGGAATCTTCGCCAGAATATGACACGAGTCCATCACGAGTCCATCACATCTGCAGATGATCTCGTGATACATCATACTCGCTAATAGGTAGGTAAACTAGCGTAACGTTTTAGGGACACCAGTACTTGGTTTGTTATTATTTTAACGACAACTGCCAATCAACTATCGCTTTGCAGCGTTTAGTTACGTTCTGAGTTCAAATCCCGCCGTGGTCAACGTTTCGTTTCATCTATTTGGAGTCGATAGTATCCTGTACCGATAACGTATTGAGGCTGATACAATCCATTTTATCTTCCGCCATAAAATGCTAAACTTGCGCCTAAAGTAGAAATCATTTTATCGACATCGAAAAACTTTCGAAGCGAAATTTGCCCCCACGGAATTAAACTCAGAATTTCAAAGGAAGTAACTCAAATATCGCATTGCATTTAATCTGTTAGTTTACCACGCTTCTCACCAATTACTTTTCCATGATAAAATATCATTTATATGCGAAAATGAGAGGTTGATCTGCTAGAAATAGAACTCAAATTCTCTAAAATTACATTCGCAGGTTCCTCAGACACGTCTAGTGATTTCGGAGCAAATCCTCTTTCTTCAAAGAGGATTTGCTCCGAAATCACTAGATTTAAGGTTGAAAGCAGCGATTCTTTGCTTAAACTTTAATCTGTTATTTTAATAAATATATATCTTTCGATGTAGTGAATCTCTACACAACGATCCCACACCAATACGGACTAGAAGCAATAGGATTCTGGCTAGAGAAATATCCCAATGAGATACCTGACAGAATAGAAAAAAGCTTCATCACCGAGGGATTAAAATTCATCCTACAGAACAACTTTTTTGATTTCGATGGCAGTACTTACAGGCAAATATCGGGGACTGCGATGGGCACAAAAGCCGCTCCAACTTATGCCAACTTAGTCATGGCATACTTAGAAGTCCAGATATATGAACAGTCCAAATCAAAATACGGATTGAACTTCCACAAATATTTATCAGAGAATTGGAAACGCTACTTGGATGATTGCCTCATTCTTTGGTCCCACACACTCGACCAACTGAAGGATTTCAAAAACTTAATAAACGGCATCAATAACCACATCCAATTCACAATGGAATACAGCCAAGATCAACTCCCATTTCTGGACATCTTAATCACAAAAAAAGACACAAATATCGAAACTGACATACACTACAAACCAACAGATTCCAAACAATATCTGCTATTCACCTCCAACCATCCAAAGCACACGAAGACGAACATTCCTTTTAACCTAGCAAGAAGAATTTGCACAATTGTCTCCAATTATGAAACGCGAAATAAAAGACTTCAAGAATTAAAGGAAATTCTACTTGAGAGAGAGTACCCACTATTACTAATAAATAATGGAATAGAAAGGGCTAAAGCAATAGGCATTGATGAATTACGGAAACAGAAACAAATTCAAGGTACGTCCAATATTCTATCATATATCTCAACACACAACCCAAGAAATGCGGAAGCTTACAACACTATTCACAATAACATCCCACTACTAAAACAAAACCCAAGAATGAAAAAAGCCCTTGAAACACACAAAATAATCAAAAGCAAAAGACAACCAAAATCACTGAAAACATTACTCACCAATGCCAAATTACCTACCACAAACCCACAACCAAGTATCAAAAAATGTGGTCGCTCTAATTGTGGAACCTGCACTCACCTCATTGAAGGCAACACGTATACATTTAAATCAGGACAAAATTTTACTGTAAAAAATCACTTCACTTGCTCATCAAAAAATCTAATTTATGCCATTAAATGTAAAGGATGCAATGAAGATTATATAGGACAAACTAAACTCACACTCAGAAACAGAATGACAGTTCATCGCCAACAATTACGAGATCCAACCACGAGACAAATACCACTAAGTGCACATCTAGACATTTGCGCAAGTAATAAGACACCCAAATTCCAAGTCTTCCCATTTTACCTTTGCGCTAACAATACAACAGAACAAATGCGAATAAATAAGGAAAATATGTTTATTCAAAAATATAGACCAACATTAAATAAGGTTTAATATACATTATGTCAACACCACAATATGACATACACACACACACATAACACCTACTTTAGAAAATAAAAACCCGAACTAAATAAACCTTAAACATACGTTTGCACTGGCAATACAACAGCAAACACGAAAAAGTCAGGAAAATATGTTCATTCAAAAATATTCCTACTAAAGGAATCATTTTCCTACACACACACATACACACACACACTATATATATATATATATATATATTCTCTTCATCTTAACATGCTAACCATACTCCCACACACATAACACCCATACACACACATAAAAACCCCCACACCTACAACACCCTCCCCATTTCTACTAATAGAACCACTTTCCTACACACATATATATATACACACACACAAAAAATATATATTCTCTCTATCTAACATACTCGCACACACACACATAACACCCATATACACACACACACAACTCCCTCCCCCATCTCTACTAATAGAATCATCTTCCAATACACACACACACACACACACACACATATACACACACACAAGCACACAAATAAACACATATCTTCAGTCTCAATAGAAAATCTGAACTCTGACACCTGAACTCTGACAGCTGGCCATATTCACTGAACCAGAACATTTCTCCCAATCCCTTTTCCCTTGACCACTATCTCTCCATCGTCATAACATTCACTATAGACTACAGAATAGTTTTCCAAATAAGGGCGCAAAAATGTAATGAAAACTTGTTCACGTGACAGCCAAATTTCATTTATAACCAACCAAAAAAAAGCCTTCGTGAGCCTCATTTTTTCAAGTAAAAAGAAATTCAAACACTCATATATGAAAAAACAACCTGTGACAACCCCCCCCCTCTCTTATTTGAAGAACTATTGTAACGCGAACTGGCGCGAAATTTATTATAATTATTGACAAACCAATCAAATTACTTCTCGAAAAACTTGGTTTTCGAGCCAGTTTTTCCATATAAAACAAGTAACATTTAGAGACCAACCAGATGTGAGAAAAACCACAGACCCTCCATCTCAACTCACCTTTTGAAAAGCAGAAGAACTGCGAAACCGGTAAAGGAACCAAATAAATATATATATTTTTAAAAAAATAAGACTTCAGTTGCATTTTCGATTTCATCCCTTTTTCTTTATACTTCCACTCGTGTAGGACACCTCGGTTATTTTTCATTTTGTAAAAAAAAACCTCACTTTCTAATATATATATATATATATATATATATATATACATATATACATGTACATATATATATATATATATATATATATATATATATATATATATATATATATATATATATACATATATATATATATACATGTACATATATATATATATATATATATATATATACATATATATATACATATATTATGAAATACTGTTGGCTTCACGCTCACAATAATTTCTATACTTTAATTTCTCTCTCTCTCTCTCTCTCTCTCTCTCTCTCTCTCTCTCTCTCTCTCTCTCTCTCTCTCTCTATATATATATATATATATATATATATATATATATATATATATATACATATATATATATATATATATATATATACATATATACACATATATATATATATATATATATATATATATATATACATATATATATATATATATATATATATATATATACATATATATATATATATATATATATATATATATATATATATATACATATATATATATATATATATATACATATATATATATATATATATACATATATATATATATATATATATATATATATATATATATATATATATATATATATATATATATATATATATATATATATATATATATATATATATATACATATATATATATATACATACATATATATATATATATATATATATATATACATACATATATATATATATATATATATATATATATATATATATATATATATATATATATACAGTTTCCGAAAGTCACTGATGTTATGTCAGCGAGTCCCGGCCATGACGCTCTCACTCAATAAGACAATAGACTCAGAGTGCACACATAATAGTTATGTAGTAAGAAACACTGGCAGTGTTTCGGTAGACATATGTATAAATATATGCATTTATATACATATATATGCAAATCAATCTGCACACATACATGCATACACACATGCATGCATACAAACATGCATGCATACGTACCTACGTATCTACAAACACATACACACATATATATGTATGTATGTATGTATGTATGTATGTATGTATGTATGTATGTATGTATGTATGTATGTAGGGAGGTAGGTAGGTAAGTATGTGTATGTGTATGTATATAGATAGATATATTGATAGATATATTTACAAAACTAATTAGGAATATCAACACAATAGGAATCCCAAAGGTAAAGCAGCATTTACGCATTAATATAATGGTACCTGAAGACCTCCGCCTGGGACACCTCTTATACATTTGTTTACATTTAAATCTAGGCACACACATGCATTCTCATGTTTATGTTTATAATAATAATAATAATAATAATAATAATAATAATAAAATAAAAATTATTATTATTATCATACACATATATATACACTATATATAAATATGATATACATAAACACACACCGACACACACACATATATATATATAATATTGAAACGAAGTCATATAATATATAAATAAATATATATATATATATATATATATATATATATATATATATATATATAGAGAGAGAGAGAGAGCGAGAGAGAGAGAGGGAGAGTAGAGAGAGAGAAAGAGATGGAGAGTAGAGAGAGTGAGGCGGAGAGAGAGAGAGAAAGAGAGAGAGATAATTAAGGATAGTTTTCCGAAGGGAACGGAAGGAAACCCCATTTTAATATGATATTCTATCTATACGTTATTAGAGAAGAAGCATATATGTTTTATATATATATGTTTAAATGGACTAGAGGTGTTTCATACAAATGGAAGAGCTCTAATCCCATAGAATGTATTTCCATCAATCTATCTATCATTCTCTGTTTTATATATATATATATATATATATATATATATATATATATATATATATATATACAGCAACGTATACCTTCAGCAACGTATACCTTCCTGCCAGATGATTGAACGTCTGAAAGTATATACTTTCCTTATGCATATTAACGGCTGAGTAGACCAATTTGCGTATACATACTTATATTTAAGTAACAGCCGTACTAAGAGTGGGAAATGAAATTTCGTTTCATTTTTTCCGTTTATTATATATGCGGTGGATTGGCAGTATCGGTAGAGGGTCAGACACCATGCTTTCCAGCATAGTTACGTCCCTTTACGATCTGAGTTCAAATCCCGCCGAGGTTGACTTTGCCTTTCATCCTTACGAGGTCGATAAAATAAAGTACCAGTAATGCACTGGGATAATTGATGGCCTTGTGCCAAAAGTAGAAACAATTATATATATATATATATATATATATTATATATATATATATATATATATTAGTTATTATAAATACAAAGACCAAAATCCAATATTTGCTTGTCATTTTGTCGAAATATTCATATCTATGCTTAGTGATAATATATGTTTCAAATCCCGTGTAAGGGTGAAAGCAAGTGTTTGCTTAAACATTTAATCTTTGCTAATATTAATGTTTTCTACTTTTGGCACAAGGCCAACAATAACGCCAGTACATTACTGGTGCTTTATTTTATCGACCCCGTAAGGATGAAAGGCAAAGTTAACCTCGGCGGGTTTTAAACTCAGAATGGCAAGGGCCGTAACTCTATGCGTCAAAGCATGGTGTCCGATCTTCTACCAGTACTGCCAATCCACCGCCAATCTTTGCTAATAATAATTGTTTCTACGTTAGGCACACGGTCACCAAATTACCCAGTACATTACTGGTACTTTATTTTATCGACGCGTTAAGGATGAAAGGCAAAGTTAACCTCGGCGGGATTTGAACTCAGGCCATAAAGGGCCGTAACTCTTTGCTACAATGCATGGCGTCCGACCCTCTACCGATACTGCCAATAACGATAATGATAATGGCGCTTCGGTCAGGATTTCACATATCTCTATATCTCTATATCTCCCTATGTATTGAGTACTCCCATGATTAGTGGTCTACCTGGTTTCGGCAGCGGAGACTCTCTCTCTGAATATCTATATCTATATATTTATATATCTATATATCTATATGTATATGTATATGTGTGTGTGTGTCTGTGTTCATGTGTGTGTGTGGAACAAACAATGAGATATGTGAGGTGTGGTGTTTACTTGACACCATATACGTACATAGCTGAATGAAATGTTCTGAATATCGGTCAAACGTCCTACACACACTAACATGCACACACACTTACACACACTTACATGCACACACACTTACACACACTTACACACACTTACACAAACACTCACACTCAGATTTACGTATTGACGTATATATATATTTATATAAATATTAATATATATATATATATATAATTATGTATATAGTTATGTATATATATATATTAAAATATTTATATATATATATATATATATATATATATATATATAATTATGTATATAGTTATGTATATATATATATAAATATTAAAATATATATATATATATATATAATTATGTATATAGTTATGTATATATATATATAAATATTAAAATATATATATATATATATATATATATATATATATATATATATATATATATATATATAATTATATATATATATATAATTATATATATATATATATATATATATATATATATATATAATTATATATATATATATAATTATATATATATATATATATATATATATATATATATATATATATATATATATATATATAATTTTCTATATGTAATCGTACATATTAATGACAGAAACACAGACCATAATTATAGGAATCCTACAATTCAATGTCTGGAAATTTCCCAAAATTTTGCTGTCGCTGTAGAACTAATCAAAAACTCCTGAAAATGAAAAACCTTTAATACCCCCAAAACTAATTAAAATATAACACTTTACGTTAAATGTCTTTTTATTAAGGATATCATTCAGATTCTTACACCTCCTATATATATTACATACACACATCATACATACATTCATACTTATATATATATATATATATATATATATATATATATATATATATATATATATATATATATATATATATATATGTATATATATATATATATATATACATATATATGTATACATATATATATATATATATATATATACATATGTATGTATACATATATATATACACATACACATATATATATGTATATAAATATATATATATATATATATATGTATATATATATATATATATATATGTATATATATATATATATATATATACATATGTATGTATACATATATATATATATACACATATATATATATATATATATATATATATATATATATATATATATATATATATATATATATATATATGTATGTGTATATATATATGTATACATACATATGTATATATATATATATATATATATATATATATATATACATATATATATATATATATATATATATATGTATGTGTATATATATATATGTATACATACATATGTATACATACATATATATATATATATATATATATATATATATATATATATATATATATATATATATATATATATATATATATATATATATATATATATATATGTTTTAATATAGATGACTGTGGTTACCTCCGATTCAACTCGGAATAACGTATATATATATATATACAAAAGGTAAACGGAAACAACAAACCGAATAATATAGTGTAATGAAGAAATATATTAGCTTAACGATTGATATAGTAAGAAAAGTGTCTTAACGTTTCGGACATCAGTTCTACTTCAGAAGACATATTGAGAAATAAAAGATGCTTAGTTCTACACCTCTTTATAGAAAGGAAAATACGCATCAAATGCTCACTCGGGTGAACCTACAGTAATTGCACGTTACACTCCCTATATATATATATATATTTCTAACGTGCAATTACTGTAGTTTCACCCGAGTGAGCATTTGATGCGTAGTTTCCTTTCTATAAAGAGGTGTAGAACTAAGCAGAATGTAAATATAATAATATAAAGATGATTTGTTATGTCTTCATTGCGTTTATTGAGTAGTTACGCGTGTTTCGCTATCGATCAGCTCAAAGTTCGATTTGGAGCTGATCAATAGCGAAACGCGCGTCACTACTCAATAAACGTAATGAAGACATAACAAATCGTTCTTTTATGTATACATATATATATATATATATATATATATATATATACAGTTGTCCTCCCAAAAGAAATGTATACACACTTCAACAGCATTCTAATAAATGCATGTTATCATTTTTTGGTATATATATATAAATATATATATATATATATATATATATATATATATATATATATAAAATATGTAGGAACATACTTATTATTTAGATTAAACTTTACTAGTTTTAATCTATAGATATTCCTGCCTTTTAACCTTTTAAAATTTACATTGCTATTGTATCTTACATTATTATCTCACATAATATCGAATCTACGAGAATTTGATATATATTTTGTTATATATTTTGAGAACAATACCTTAACGTTAGTATGAGCAGCCAGTTACAGTCAGTTTGAACAGAAGAGATTAGAGAAATCTGGCAGGATGTGGCCGGTTTAAATGCTAAAGGGTTAATCAATATCTAACTTGCGCACTCCATATATATTAATTATCAGCTTAACATTGTTATAACAGAATTTAACTAAAAACGGATGTTATATGTATTATGCTTTGTGTTAGTAATTGTTAATTAACTGTTTCTGATTAACGTAATATTTACTTATGCATATACCATTATCTTTATATATATAAAAGCGAGGATGTGTGTGTGCCTGTGTACAACTTTGGATACCTAAGGCTTTTACAATTACCAACCGAATTTGAAAAAGATTTCTGTGCACGTTGCACAGGTCGCTAAGATGGTCACATCACAAAAAACTTTTCCAATAGACCCACGTTGAGCAATAAAAAATCGATATCAAAATTATCGTAAGCAAAATTGATGTAAGGGAGATAACCAACTTTATTGACAATCCTTATAAAGAGAGACCTTCGTTTTCAATTTTAAAACAACAATCATCGTCGGACGAAATTTCAGAAATATAAACATCAGATTCATTTGAAGATAAATCACTAATATTATCGTTTGTTTCTTGTTTATTCTTTGTTGCACTTTCAAAGTTAAAAAAACACTTGTTGTCTTAACTTGTTTCACTATATTAAGTGTTAATTTTCGCGTTAAGGGCCTAATCTCGCAGCAGTCTCGAATTGACGAGATTTTGATGATGGTTTGTTTATTATTAGAACAATCGTTATGGGACTTTCCATTCAAACCATTGGGACCTACAACTTTTACATTTCTAAAACTTTCATAAGCCATGTTGATACAAAAAAGACAAATTTGTTGCACTTTCAAAGTTAAAAAAACAGTTGTTGTTTTAACTTGTTTCACTATATTAAGTGTTAATTTTCGCGGTAAGGGCCTAATCTCGCAACAGTCTCGAATTGACGAGATTTTGATGATGGCTTGTTTATTTTTAGAACAATCCTTATGGGACTTTCCATTCAAACCATTGGGACCTACAGCTTTTACATTTTTAAAGTAATTTCGTCTACATTTGAGGCAGGCATTATCTATGCTTCCAGCTGTATTCGTACATTCAAACTTTTTTGACAATGAAGGAACATACTGAACAGGATTCTTCCTGGATGTCCACGGATATATAAATGTATGTGATCCACAGGATACGGTCAACTATCGAGTTGAATTTCTAAATTCTTTAAATCCTCCTGGTTTACCTCCTAATACATTGGTTCTGAAAAATATCACTCCTCCAAAACTATGCAATGGTACACGCCTTGTGGTTAAAAAACTGTCTCCACTTAGTATTGACGCTACCATTCTATCCGGATGTGGAAAAGGCGAGGATGTGATAATAACAAAAATTAGCCTGACTACATCAGGCGTGGATACTCCCTTCTCCTTTCGCCGAACCCAATTTCCCCTTCGTGTTGCCTTTGCGATGTCCATAAACAAGTCGCAAGGTCAAACTCTGTCCGTCACTGGAATTCACTTGGATGAACCTTGCTTTTCGCACGGACAATTCTACGTTCCCTGCTCACGAGTTGGCAGTCAAAATAATCTCTTTGCGTTTGTTCCGAAAAGAAAAACAAAGAATATCGGCTATCCTGAAGTGCTTTAATGTTAACAAAAAAACTTATTACAGCTCTGCCTTGACTTCACCTTACTCATTACAAAACATACCAATGAATATGTCATGCAGGATATTTTGGATTATAAGTTCAAAATTTAACCATACACAGCAAAGGATGCTCTCAAAGAATAGATTTTCTCCTATTCTACTCTCATTGTTTTTATGTTTGTATACAACTCTGCTTTCATTACAATTTTTTATACTTTAGCAAAACTGCCTGTTTTTTTACAGATTTGCAACGTGTATTGTCTTTAATCATTTGTATAACTACATCCTGTTCAGTGTTTTCCTTCATTATCAACATAGTTTTATGTGTACAAAGATTGCACTAAATATTCGTTTGCATTAATTATTGAAGACTTCTGCTTATTTTGACAGGTTGGGGACAAATAATGTTCTTCTTTTACTTCCTAGCTGTATATTCTTAGCATAATTTCAAACCCCGAGCAACGCCGGGTAAATCTGCTAGTCACCTATATAGAAACGAACGTAGATATTAAAACATGGATTTAATTTGATAATATGATATATATGAATATATATATATATTAATTATATATATATTAATATATATTAATTATCAATTTGATATATATGAATATATATATGCGTTATATATATATATATATATATATATATATATATATATATATATATATATATATGCGTTATATATATATATATATATATATATATATATATATATATATATATATACGTTATTTATTAAAATAACAGATTAAAGTTTAAGCAAAGAATCGTTGCTTTCACTCTTAACGGGATCTTCTGAAACTAACAAAGTTTATATATATATATATATATATATATATATATATATATATATATACACACATACACATATATACATATATATATATATATATATACATATATATACACACACATATATATATATATATATGTGTGTGTGTATATATATATATGTATATATATATATGTATGTTTGTGTGTGTGTGTAATACGCGTGCTTTCCTCCCGTAAAAAGCTTTTTTTTTCCCATTTCTTTCTCTTCTTTCTCTCGTCTATATTTCTTTTTCTATATATTATCTATACGCATATTCACATATTCACATCCAAGCATAACACTCATGTGTACTGAAGCACA